>CM025790.1:78947761-78966092 GCA_014635995.1 Sarcophaga peregrina | reverse complement strand
TCAATTAATCAACTCTTTTGGCTTTCCATTGTACTTAAATTATCACAATATGTTTCCTTAACCTCGTCTTTATATAATCTTTTACATCCGTTTTATCCCTTTATGAATGGGGATTCTGTTACAAATCCTTTTGTATTTTATAGTCGGATAGAAAAAGAAAAAAAAAAAATGTATTTTTTATGCTCCATCCCGAACGAATAACCATAAACAGCCTATAACTATTAGAATAAAAAAATCCATACGATAGCGTAGTAGTGCAATTATTTCTATTAAAGCTGTATTTTCTTGAGGTTACAGTCAAGACACCTATAACGCGTTGAGTGTGTACTGCGTTATATGAAAAGCGCGCATATAAGAAACTCGGATTTCAGGATTACAAACCAGTCTAATTCGTAGAGCGTTCTCCTGGAAACCGTCTACCGCGTTGTATGGAAACCGCGCTATAAGAATCACAGAATTAGTACCAATCACATCATTCGTACTGCGTTATATGGAGACAAGAAATACAAAAGGAAAGATAAATTATAAATTGAAATTGAAATTGAAAGATTGAAAAAAGAAAAAATTAAATAACCTAAAAGACTGGTTTCCAACAAAATTAAGAAAGTCTTGTAAATAATGTAATTGTTTTAATATTTATCCGTACTTGGTTCATCTTCATTCATTGCTTTTTTTAAATTGAAAAATCCTACTGCTATTGTTAGGTACAGTACTGTATCTCGATGAGCCTTTTAAGTCGCAACTAAAACTTACATTAAGCCCTCTTTATAATATCTATTACTGTATCATCATAGGCTGTGCGGAAGTACCCTTATGGGTTGAAATTGAACGCAAACCGCGCTATAAGAGTACCGCGTTTGTAGGAGGGCTCTTCGCAATTTCAACCTCGCATTATATGGAAACCGTGTCTGGAGAGTACCGCCGTTGTAAGAGGGTTGATTGTATTTGGTTTTATTTATTTTTTGTAGTAAATGCTTAAATTTTTTCTTTTGCCAGTTATTTACCGTTTTCATCTCTTCAAAAAGCTTAAGCTTCAAAAGCTTAAACAGTGTATACCCACAAATGAAAAATATTTTTGTACTGCGGATTAGCACATCAGTTGTTTTCTTTTGTGAAAAAAGGACACTAATTGAATGCCCTAGTCGTTCAGTGGATAGTGTGCTAGACTGGTCCCACCACAGAATTTGTTTACTCAGATCGTATATATATAAATATAATTTGTAATTGTATTATAATTAATAAACAAATAAAACAAATAATTAAAGGAGAAAGAGAAGTAAAATACATTTTACTCAAAGTATTAGCATTGGTGGCAACACATTTTGTCTGTATTTCAGGCATTTGAAGATTCACATAGATAATAGACCATTACTACCTTCAGTCAGAATTGCGGCCTAACATTTCACATCACTCATGTTGTGTGTGTTAATTTTATAAATGACAGATTTCTGAGAAACTTTACATGGCTATTTTATTTTCCTCTCAGCGTTTTCCCAGAAATCTGTTGAGAGACAAAGTCGCCGAAGAGATATTTTCTCACATTTCGTTTCAATGCCTGACCTGGGGTTTGGGACCCTGGCATTTCGTTTAATAACACACTACCTACTAGACGGATTCCACACTAAAAATCGATTTTTTAAAATTCCTCATAAAATCAGAGATCAGCAACGTGTATTCAAAACCTTGAGTAGATTCAAATCATACTTATAATTCCTAATACATTCATTTATTTTAATATTATACTCATGCTCAAAGTTGAAACTACTCGTCGTATTAATACTTAACAATGCACATGATGTTATTGATTTCGACTCGTCTCTACTTAACATTTACACGAAGCACAAAATAAGTATGATTCGCGTACGAACACTACTATACTCACAAGAAGATTGTGTGCAAGCTTTGCTTGTTGTCTTTGTCTTTCCTTTCATCTTTGTTTGTATATGCAACAACAACAAAGGCTGTAAATTGTGATGAGTGATCGAGCCACTCGAATTACTTATAAGTATTATAAGTATTTTTCTAAATTTATGAATCAAATTTATGAATCATACGCCTATATGAGTCAAACAAAGTTCGTATGTTGTGATGATGTGAGCAGTACGTTGTAGCGAGTACGAATGAATTAGAGTAGTCGAGTTTCAATTCTGTTGATTCATTTATACGCAAAATTGCATGCGAGCTTATGAGTAGCGGAAAAAACGATTCATTTCTGATATCTGTTACAAATAAAAGATCAATAAACAAATCGAGCAACCTAAAGTGTAAAGTGATACTGTATAAATTGCTGACTATATAAACCCTGTTGTACAGGAAGAAATTTATATATAATTACATCGGACATGATACTCATACAGAGTATGATTCAAGTATCGGGCTGAAAGGGACAGATTTCTTTAGGATCTTATCTAGCAATCTTATTTATCCTTAGTCAGTGATGGCAAGTTTTTAAGGGATTTTTTTCAAAAATGTCACATGTAGGGAAAAAGAGAAAGATTTCTTAGTTTTTGAAATGTAAGGAATTTTTTCAATTTTAAATTTTTAGCATGTAAAAACTATTTTTCTTCTAATATCAATTAATAAAAGTATATAAAGGGTTCCACCAAATAACTTTTTTTTTTGAAATGCTTTAAAAAAACTACTGAATATTTTCCTCAATTTCTTTTTTTATTTGAAATCCTTCCGGTTAATAATGGAAAATAATTTCATTCGAATGGCTGCCTCGGCTGGCCATGCAGTAGACTACACGATCACCAATGGCTTCACGAATATAGTCATTTTAAAGCGTCAATTGTCTCTGGCTTGTCGGTTGTATTATTTATCTTTAACGGCACTCCACAAATAATAGTCCAACGGTGTCAAATCACAGTTCCGAGGTGGCCAAATGACATCAGCTCTGCGGCTGATAATGCGATCTTAACAAACAGGGCCCAAAACATCGACCGTAATTTTGGCTGTGTGGCACGTAGCACTGTCCCGTTGAAACCAAATGTTGACAATATTCTTCTCTTCAATTTTTGTGAACAAAAATTCGTTTTAACATGGTCCGCTGCAGGGAGCAGGAAAAAAAAGGGATTTTTCTTCATTGACGTAAGGATTTTTGGAAAAAATCTCCTGGCATCACTGCTTAGAGTTTTTGCCACACATCTGATGAGAAAAAGTCACCTAATAAATATTTTTTTTAATTTCGTTTTGTTGGAAATGTCCAACCTGGGGTTTAAACCCTGTCCCAACACACTACCCAACCGATTACGAGATATCATAAAATTTTTAAATTCATTTCAAGGATCTATTGATACCATTACGTGCCGAACATAATGTCATCTAATGCCTTAATCCTTCTCTGAATGAATCTCATAGGAAATATTCAAGTTTACAGGAGTCTGGCACGCAAATTTCACACTTGGCATGGATTATGATGTATTTTAAAATCGTATACACCTATGTCTTAAAAAAAGTTCCGAATTTGTTTTTATCCTTATAATATTTGGGTATTATATGAAAAACAAAAAAAAAAAAAAGAAATGACGACAAAGTGAGATGCCTTGAAACTCATCTACTCTGCTATAATTCTTAAAGAAATGAAAAACTACAAACTGTGAAACTGGTTTGAAGTCCTATGGTTTGTTTTCCGCATTTGTTTATATTTCCTATACAAGCACAATTTTTGAAAGCAAAAAAGAAGTTTCTTTAAGGGCCATTATTACAACTTGCCGTTAAACTTGGGTTTAGTTAAAGGTACCATTGTCGGAACAATGTCGATAACAATGGTCAATTAATCAAGTTTTTTTTTTTGGGAGTGGTATTGATGAGCTTTTTACTTATTTCGTTTATATTTGAAGTTGTCATATTGAAAATTGTATATGTAATATGGCAAGTTCAAACATAAACTTAACTTTAAAAGCTAAAGGCTCCTCCCCTTCAGCTTAAAGCTTACTTCTACCATATTATCCACTAATAATAACGAAAACCAATTTATCTGCCCGCTGAAATCCTCCCTTTAGTTAACGTCACGTTGCAATAATGGCACTTAATGTTATTATATTGCAGAGTGGCTGATATGTATTACAACCAACTTCAGGTTGTTATCATTTGTAAACCGCTCGTCTGACAGCTGAGAGATTTATTCTAGTGACAATTCATTGTATTATTTAAAGCCTTACGAAACCATTTTGATCTATTGAATTCAGAAAAATAGTTTTTCGTGATGCAATTCAAGCATGATTTTGAGATTGCTTTATATTTGGCTGGAACAGCACAGGTGGCTATCGTTACAGCCCTCCAGCATTTAAATGTGAATAAATCTTTTGTTTCAAGTACCAGTGCTCGCTACCGTGATACTGGCAATGTTGCATCGCGTGCAAAATGTGGACGATAACAACACCAAAAATGATCCAAAAAGTGAAGACCAGATTAGATCGAAATCCACGCCGCAGTGGTAGAAAAATTGCTCGTGAGCTGAACATATCGCGAGAACGGATGCAACACATATTGAAAAATGAGCTTGGACTAAAGCCATTGGAGTTCCAAAAAGTGCAAGAGTTTACTTGCCAAAGAGGTCAGCTGAAAACATATACCCGCGATTGGCCACCAGAACTCAAGCGCCGCCGATGCTAATGGTGTGGGCCGCCATAACGGCCGATGGTCGCTCTCCGTTCGTATTCATCGACCGTGGAGTCAAAATAAATGGCGAATATTATCGGGAAAATGTCTTAAAAACAGTATTAAAGCCCTGGGCAGACAAACATCGCGGCCACAGACCATGAACATTCCAACAGGGCTCAGAACCACAGCACTCAGGGCGCGTCAAGCAAGATTGGTTTAAAAAAGAGGTTGCTCGCTTCCTTTCTTACTGCACAATGGCCACCAAAATCTCCGAATCTCAAGCAGTTGGAGTTTTACGCCAGGGGTATTTTGGAGAGTAAGGTTCTCGCTAAAAAATACAAAAGTGTCGAACATCTCAAGACGGTTCCACTTTCGTTCAGCCTGTGATGGCTTTGTCGGCGGTTTGAAGGCCATAATTCGTACTAAAGGTGGCCAATTCAAACAAATCCAAACTGATTCTAAAATTTCATGTTATTTCCAAAATTGTTTGCTTTTAACAATAAAATTAAAAAGATATAAAGCTTTACTTTGTTGCATTATATATCAGCCACCCTGTACAAGATTAATTAAAAAAAATAAAAAAGCAACAAAAATAATTTAAGTTTCAACAGAAAATTTTTCAACATATTAGAGATTTCTGTCGTTGTCGGTAGTTGTAAATTTACTTTTATGCTCACCCTAGCGGTTAAAAGTTTTTACCGCACCCCAGTTGAAATTAAAGTTTGAAGTTTGGTAAACAATTTTTAGCCGACATTAAATAATATTTAAATAAAGAAAAAGAAAATAAGTTTTTTACTTGTGGTTATAAAATTATGCTTTAAACAGGGTAAACATTTCGGTTACAATTAACCTATAAGAAATAAGAAAATAAAGAAAACTTTTAGATTGAACGTTTTAGTTTAAACTCCATGTAAACATAGTGAATTAAGAATTCTTATTTATATTGTTTAATTGTCTACTCAATTAATTTTGTAATGGGATTAAGTCTGACAGTTTAAGTAGTGAATGAGTTTTCTGTAAGTACTAAGTGAAAACGAGCTCACTTTAAGACAGTGAGTGCCGCCAAAAATAGTTCTGTTTCTAATGAACTGTGAGACATTAGATTATCCATTTATTGCCTTATTTTCAATCACTCCAACATGACTATTAACCTATATAGTGCGCACCCTTCTATGCCCACACTAATTATTAGTCTCTTTACACTCCAGGATGGTTATAGATGCCATATTCCTCGATGTTATTGCCCTAATTGCCATTTGACCATCTATGAAGATATTTAAATCCTTACACGTGAAGTTTAACAAATAATGTCCAGATAATTCTCGAGATCATATTTTGCCTAATCGCTTAAAACACCGTAGTATGGTCCGATTAACGGAGTATATATGGTTTCAGGTTCTGCTATATACAGCCCCAGTCGCGTCCAATCTCCATGTGTAAAGCCATCTGAGTAGCTGCTAGTCTCAATGGTGAACATTTAAAATTTTCTATTTATCGATGTCATGCCTAATTAAACCTCTGAAATCTTGACTGAATGGTTGTAATGACCATTCATAGTCATTTGGAAACCAGTGCAATTCTTGTTTCGTTGGAAATTGTGTTTTTGCCCAAACAATACCATTTTATGACATTTTTTTGCTGTACGAATTATTATTTAATAAAAAACTGTTGTAAAAATTTTAGAATACATTTATAATAAGCCCCACTGTGCCTAAAATATTTAAATTAATTTTATGAAACTCTTGTGATCTATTTTTAGAAATATTTTTGTTATAGATAACGTATTGACCTACAAGACCTCTCTGCTGAATTCAATTGATACTTACTCTTACATTGGTAAGTCGTATAGAAGGACACAACATGTTTGATGTTCGATCAAGTTTGATCTATGATTGTTGCTTTTGTCAATAAAAACGTGCATGACTTCAGCAGTTGGGACAGTTGGTGACGAGTTGCTGGTAAGGCAGGACGATCTTGTGACATCGACTATTGGTGAAAATATAAATAAATCAAAAGTGGTGTGGTTGTCCCCACTAGTGATATGTCTACCGCCAGTAAAACGTTGGCAACTGTAACTGGACCGACACTAGAGGTCTCAGATCCACAATCATATTGTGCATAGGCCGTTACTCTGACACTCCCTTTTGGCTGACTTGATTGACAGTACCGGGGTAATAGGAAGAACCAATAGAAACCACAAATATCCAGAGCGTATGCCGTTTGACTATTGTTCTGATTCAATCCCCTTTGACGCTTTCGTAAGTAAGCTATTTTAGTTATTATAAATAAATAGCTTAGAATCTTCAAAAAAATTTATTTTCTTTATGTAACCTCTAGACGCCGCTGAACTACCCTACCACCCGAGCGGAAACGTGTCGTTACAACATTTTAATGGAAATATTTCGATCTACTCTCACAGTCAATTTAGTTGTCAACCTCCGTCCTTGTTCGCTAATGCCGAAAATTTTTAAAAGAAATTTCGGATCCTTCAATATAAATGAAAATAAAATTGTATTTAAACGAATTAATCGTAGTTTCCAAAGAAATTTATTTCTGACTCTTCGTTCTACAATCTTTTCCGAACTAAGATTGGAGTGCATAAGATGACTACGAACTATTAGGGCATCTTAATGATTCCTTTCAACTACAATTTGTATGTAGTGGTATATGAAAGCATTTAACATATTAAAATATTTAGCACTTTAAGAAAAATTGTATATTATCAAAGCCGATATAACTTTATATAAATAATGTACAACGGGTCAATTCGACCTTCGCGTGCTGTACTTGTCTTAATCGTACATGTCCTCCTCTAATCTAGTTATATTAAGACGCCTTGGCCTATCATATACCATAAACAGGTAGACTTTTTCAGATAGACACTGAGAAACAGCTAACAGTACTCCGTTAAAGACACATTTTGATGTACTAATTGTAAATTTTGTTCTATTAACGGCGCTCTATATGGCGCTTTTAAAAGGTTTGGTTAGCGCCTTGGAAGGTACTCAATGGTGTTGTTAAAATAATAAACAGAAGCTCCAAAAACAACACAATACTGAATTATACATAAAATGATAAACAAAAGCTCCAAAAACAAAACAGCGCACAGTTCACGTGATCAATGAATGAGTAAAAAAATATACCAACAAAATTAAAGCGCTTGTTTACAAGATCGATGAATAAACAAGAATAAAGGATCAAAAGACGTAAATAACCAACAACAACATGAAGGGAACAAAGAAGTAAACAAGAAACAACAATGTGCAGTATAAAATAGCGAACAGAGAAACAACGCAACAACAACTACTCTACCTGCTCGAATGTAAACAAAAAACAACAAAATGAACATAAGTTGTTTACATTTTTAGATCGTTCCCGAAGGACGTCATCGTCCTTCAAGGGCATTCATCACACTGATGATCCAGTAATATAAAGGCCAAGTTAAAGCGAGCAGGGTGGAGTTTGAATTGAATCGTGTAAGACGACGTCACGTTGGTTGAGAATTAAAATCTATCGTAGATTCAGAGTTCAGAGTTTGAGTTGAATCAGTCGTGTGTGCAGACGACACGTTGTATTCGGAGTTTGAATTAAGCTAGTCGTGTATAACGACGTTACGTTGGTTGAAGTGATAAATCAATCGGTTGAGTGCAGACAAGTTGCGTCTGAATGAAGCAGTTGTTAGTGTTGTGCTTACAAAAAGGTTGTGAGCAAAGGGTAACTAACAAGTGTTGTTGCTTACAAAAAGGTTGTAAGGGGAATAGTATAACGAACAAACACATATTGTGAAAATTATCGTTGTATACATGGAATAAATTGGAACAGTGGCACAAAAGTTGTGCAAATAATAAAGAATTTATTAAAATCAAACACATATTTATTTTTACTTTATTTGCAATCTACGAACTCATATTTTTAACGCTTTTAAAAGGTAAAAACGTAACAATATTTTTAAAAATTTCATGACCTTTAAGCAATAATATATTAAGATAATTAATTTTTTTATATTAATTTATTCATTATTATTCATTTATTCATTATTTCTTATTTATTCATTATTCTTATTCTTATTTATTCATTATTTCACTTATTCATTATTTCTTCAATAAGTTCAAATGGCCGGTACCAAGACACTTCACAATTTCATCACAAATTGTGCATACAGTATTCCGTTCTTGAATTAATGCTTTAATCGATTTAATTAAATACGAGTTCAGCTTTTTTTGAAATTCACGCAAATTCGCGAAGTTATTAACAATTTTTCAACTAAAGGCCAAGATGGAATTGCCTATACATAGACAAAATACAGAGTTTCAAACTCCATTTCATATGTTATTTCAGCTAATATAAGCGTTTTAACTGAATTAATGAAAAAATTAGACAAAAGGGCACATAAATTAATGGACAAATATTGGACGTAAAAAAATAGCGGGTAGGAGGACAAAATAACGGACTGTTCGCTATAATAATGGACGGATGGTCACTGTGCTCATACGTCACAGATGTACATGTCATTATGAATTTTACATATTAATTATAATGAGTGTTTTAAATTTCAAAATTCAATCTAATCTTCCCTGAGAACTTGGGATCAAGAATAAAGCCAAGATACTTAGCTTTCCTTAAGTAAAAATTGGGTACCTTATATCGCCAGGTAAAAAGCATCAATAACGTGTTGCGATTATTGACAAATAAGCCACAAGATTGCCACCATTTTAAAGTTTGGAGCCTGTTTAGAGAGTGTGTGCCGGTTGAATCCTGACACTATAATGGCCAGATCATCTGCATAACCATAGACCTTAAAACCACGCCGCCACGGATCTTTACTATGGTATTCCACAAAGAGGTATTCCAACTTGTGGTATGATTCTATGCAATACGAACCTCGCCTAGAGAGACATTAGTTATTATGCTCAATAAAATTGCACTTTTTAAGCGCCGAATGGACATTGTTGAATGCAGTCTCATCTTCAATGAAAGTAATCAAAGAGTAAAGTTTGAAAGACAAAGCTTTTTCAATGTTGCCCACTAGAGTTTAGTACAGACTCTGTAGACCTACACCTAGTGAAGGCATGTTGACCCGCCACTGGCAAACAACCACCTGCTTTGATAAAAAATTCTATGTTGATGTATTTGAAATAATGAAAAAAAAAGAAATTATAAAAAACTTATAACTTGTTACAGTCCTATGAACAGAACGTTAATAGAACTCAAGAGGAATTTGTATAAAAGGCGTTGAATAAAGCCTATTTGCTGTTCCTTGTGTTATGTTAGGACTCTAAATATTTACTTATTTATTAGACTTTGTATTCGTTATGTCTATCAATGCAACTTTCAACGGGTTAAATGACCATAATAATGTAACAATTCGCACTGACTCGATTTTGAATATCTTAATCAAGAATAAAAAAAATTTTTTAATATTTTTTCATAGCCAAAGTTCCACGTACTCAACTCATTTGTTTGGAAAACTCATGTTTAAACACCCGAATACAGAATAATTTGTAATTTTGAGGTAAATGTTGTGTGATGCAATATTAAGATCGTTTTGCATATTCCACACATCATAAATACAAAACTTTTTTTAGTTGTTTGTATGCAGTCAGAATATCTTTGTGACACAAGTTGGTAGTATCATGGTATTCTAGTGCCATATAAAAAACTGTTGAATATTCATTTATTACCTTGAATTCTTGTCAGTATCAACACAAAATTTTGAATTTTTATTTATTTTTCTATGAAATTTAAAAATAACAATAACTGCGGATGTAACAATAAATTTCAATGGAAAAACCATTTGAACGATATTACATGGCGGTAAAAAAGCCTCAATTTTAATTCCTAAATATACGCTTACTTTTTACACCTCAAGTTTGTTTAAACAAAGTACTTGGGTATTATTCTGGACCATAGCTGCCAGATAAATGAAGCATCGAATGGTCGAATATTTGAGACAAAATCGTTAAAATCGTTAAAGACATTTATTGAAATCGTAAAAAAATAAACAAATAAAAAAATTACCATTTATTTCGAAACTTCTCGACAGTATATAGGAGAGGTCGCAATTGTGGCTTGTATTTTCCAAAGGATTTTTCTGGAGCGAAATAAGTGGACTTGTTCATAAAAATCATGTCTTTCTCGGCCGACACACCCGTATATGTTCGATTGAACAGTGCATCGCACACTGCATTACGGACAAAGTTCCTTTTTAATAGACGTATTATTGGTATGTGAAACTCAATTTTTGCAGAGGTCTTTCTTGTTACTTGTGGTATAAAAATATTCAAACCTAGTTTATGAATATTACACTACTCCCTCTTTCCTCCTTCTCGTAGCATATTTTTTTTTTAGCTCCAAACACAATGTCATCAAAAAAAATATAATCACTCTTGCCTTTGTTCTTCTGAGGGTAATGTTAGAGGCTATAATAGTATTTAAAAAATACAAAGCTTAAGGAGGCTTTTAATGTACCAAAGTAAAGAATATGTTGTAAATTGTTAATTCCTAAAAATCGTCAAAATAAGGTCATAAAGCGTCATAGCATCAATATGATATTTTTGGAGCACAAAATCGTCTAAATGAATATAAATCGTCAAATCGGGCAGAAATGTTTTGGACTCCCAACTGTTCTGGAAGAGAAATAAGTAGGAAACGATAAAGAAGGCGATAAATGCTTTAGAAGTCTGTAAAAGGACATTTCGAAGTAGATAAGGCCTACAGCCTCTTGTCATCAAAGTTACAAAGTTTTGAAAATAAATTAGCAAACATATATGTTGCTAAGCCTTTTCTAATTATAAGGCCACCACTGTATTTCCCTAAAACATGGCTGCAAGAACTGCACTAAGGATAAAGTTCTTGGATATGATAAGGCTATGTACGCATGAAATAGAACTAAATAACCCGTATGACTACATGGTATCAGGGTCTGTTTTTAGACGAACATCTAAAACTCACACTCCCACATGAGTTTGCTAAAGCTGTTAATCGTCATCGTGGGATGTGGTTCTAAGCCTCTACTGATATGTTGTGCAAGTCATCGACTATAAAAAATTTCGGCATAATTTTTGCAGCTGATATAATCATGTTTTAAGGGTTTCTTTTAATTTAAAATCATAATATTTTTCTTTTTTTTTATGTAAAGGAATGCCTAAGAGAGTGGCAAGATATTGTGCATTACGTGTCTATGTCATACATTACATGCCTATGTTAATCGCTTTGGTATATCGATGAGGACGAATAGACGTGTTGCTGTGCTGCATATGGCAATGAAGTTTCTTTTACAATTCTTCTTTTTCTTTTTAGTTTTTTTATTACTATTTTCGTGACTTTTTGAAAGCAAAACATCAGCATTTTTCCAATTTTTATTTTTTTTTTTTTTTTTTTTCAATAGAAAAACTGAACTGAACCAAAATTTTTTTATTTTCAAAGCAAAATATTAATATGTCTGTCATTATATGAGAAGTTTTTTGCTACATGTTCCGTTTTGTAATTTATTACTCAGCAAAAACTACCTCAACATGAAAATCGTAAAAGGTTTATCGATTTATGGTATGGTTTTGTTGGACACTTTTCGTAAGCATCTTTACGAAAAAATTTTAAATTTTTAAAAAAATAATTTTTAGCAACGTCTTTGGTATTGTTTCGTTTTTACCTATTTAAAAACGTTTTAAATATGGGTTCATTGATTGCAAACAAAATAAAAATATATTGGTGTTTATTTTAAATTAAATTCTTTATTGTCTGCTCATTTTTGTGTGTCACCGTTTATAATTTGACATATACAAGAATAACTGCTTTTTCGCTTCTTGTTCTTCTTTGCTTACGCTCTTTGCGTAAACAACAACACATGTTCGTTAGATCTGTAAAGAGGAGTTCTTCAAACCACGACTCTTCACACGTAACGCATCTTCACACAAGAGCGACTGAATTGTTACTTGTATATCCCCTTTAAGGTCATACTGATGGTTTTTGTTTTGTTTTTGTATTGTTAAACAAAGTTACAGCGTTTCCATATTACCCCCCTAACCTACATTCCCTCCTTTCATCCTATATCCTCTATTTCCTTCCTTCCTTAAGGACATTGTACAATAGGTCAATTTAGACCTCCGGGTACTGTACTTGTTTTAATCGACAAGTACACGTCCTCTAACCCAACCGAACCTACACCCTTTCCATTGAATTTAGATTCCTAGTTGTGCCTTGATTTTATAGAATTTTAACGAAAACACGCTTCATTTAATTATGACATAAAATAACCTTCAAAAGGTATCCAAACTGTGATAACATGCCTTTACTCTTCTCGTGAAATTTTCCTGATTTTATCAAAGGATTTTAGATCAAGTATTAAGTCTCATTTATTTATATAAAACCATATCGTCCAAATCCATGTCCTATAGTTGTGGCAACAATTTCTGAGTTATCATGCTCACAGCCACTGCAACATCGTCTGATCTTCAAAAAATACAGAGCAAACAAGTCATCTGTAAAAAGTCTGATATGAGAAAGTCACCGCATATTTTATTATGTACGAGATGAACTATGAACTTCCGTCTCAGAAGCCAACACTCTATTTACTAGACTATGGCGACTTTATTCAAAAGCGGCTACATGCGTAAAAATATGAAATTTTATTTTTTTATTGTACAAATTAACATAAATTATGGACAACTTTAAGGTTATATTAAAAGACTAGTTATGAGAAATGTTTCTATAAAGAGTATAAACGATCAGTGATGTAAATCAGGCGAACCTTAACTCTTCAGCATCCCTTGGATGTGTATCCTTCCTATGATCCTTTGGAAGGTCAATATGACCCAACATTAAAATGTAAACAAAATTTCATATTGATTATAAGAAACTGATTTGTTTTGTCGATTTTTTATTTAGTATAATAATATATAATCCTGAGCAATTCACAGATACATAATTGGTTATTACAACTCTTCAGTCAGAATTACGACCAAGCTTCTCCCACCAATTATGTTGTGTGCGTTAATTTTATTCATGAGTGGCGGGATCTACAGTTTTAAAGTCGACTCTGAACGACAGATTTTTGAGAAGCTCGTTATGGAAATTTTATTTGCTCTCAGAGATTTTGCCAGAAATCTGATGAGAGGAAGTCGCATTTGCTTGTGAGATCATTTTCTTCTTGAATATTTTTGACAAGATTTCTTGCTGATGGTCCATGTGGCTTTTTCATCGGTAAGTCGTGCGCTTACATGTGTAATTCGCAACTAGTTGGTTAAGCGCATCAACAGCTTTCGTTTGGTTGTAATGATGCATTATTTCAGTATTTTTTTTCATCATTTCTTACGAACAAATTTTTATTTTTTTGAAGGCATTTTTCTTATCCTGAATTTTTGATAACAAAAAAGTTTTATTTTTACGGACAGTGCCAATTAATGAAATATTCGGAGAAAGAAGCTCAATAGCAATATTGTATGTAGTAAAAAAATTATCACATTTAATTGTGCACCACTCTCTCACCTAAATTAGTAATTTTAATTTTATTGTTTTCATTTAAAAGCATAGTTTTTGCGCCTGTGATGGATAAATTAAAGTTTCACGATCATATCTTATAATTAAAGGGAAAAATTTTGCGTTTTAAAAATCAAAATTGGTTAAAATTGGCCCAAGGAGTGCAGAAGGGTGAAGCTGAAGTATTTTCATTGTATGTTGGAAAAACATTATAATCTTATTGAATTTGTTTGTCCATTTCTATAGGGAGTCGTTAAAGAAGAGTGTTATACCGACAAAATGGAGACAATTGAGCATTTGATACAACCCTGTATACTCGAAAATTTCTCCGATTGCATGAGGTACAGAAAGGCCATCCACGGCATGGCATATGGGCCTGTGGATCTAACAAGAACACAATAGTAAATATGACACAATTTCAAACCATCTTTGTATTATTAAAGTTAAACTTTTAATTTTCCAACCCTGTAAATACTCGTACATTATAAAAATATTTATCTGTATGCCAACACTTTTAAAACAATGTAAACATTACATATTGTTATGAAAATGAAAATGGTCTTACATCGTTTAACATTTAAATGATAAATAAAAGCTACAAAAAAAAAACAATAAACATGATGAACAAATAAACAAAAATATAGCAATAACATCGGTATAAAAGAAAGGTATAAACAAACAGGCAACAACAACATTGCAAGGACAAACGTAAACAAAATACAAAAACAACAATAACGTAAACAACATGTTTACATCTACAGAGATTTCGCAAAAGCGAAGTCATTCTCCTCCAAGAGCATTCATCACAGAACACGTACAGAATGGAAACGGAATTTTGACGTTTACATAATTTTGGTGAAAGGGACAGCAATATTACAAAAAGTATTTCTGTCCCTGTCTGATTATTTATGTTTTGTTTATTTATGTTAGTTAATTTTTAGGGGGGGTTTTTATTTTCTAATTTGGTAGAAATTTATGATATTTTTGTAAAATAATAGACTATTTGTGAAAGGAAATGAACTGTTGTATTGGGGCAACGTAATACGGAACTAATGTATTTGGTGACACATTTCAGCGATTGTCACTAACTTAGTATTTAACCAATTAAGAGGTATATTCACAAACTCCTGAATCAAAAAGTTATGAGCATATATTTAGTTATATTTTTATTTCTACTTATCTTTTACACACGGAACTTGTTTCATTGTTAAGAGAAGATGCTAAGAGTTCGATTAATAATAAAAAAAATTACCGAATTTTAACTTTTTCATTCAAGAAATTAATAAATACTAGTAATATACACAAAGTTCTGCAAGAAAAAAATTTTATGAGTAATAGGACTTATTTGATCTTGATGCACAAGAAACTATATTCATTACGACCAAAAACTACATACATTTCGATTAATAATTAAATATTTAAGAATCTTTAAACTTTTCATTGAAGAAATTAAAAAATATTCAAAATTTTCCCTTTTTTAACACAAAATCAATGTTTGTTTACATTTAATTTTTCAACTTTATCCACACAGTTTTCACTCTGTATATCTATTGCTTCTAACACATTTGCTTTGCAAAACGTATAATACGTTTTTTGTCTCCCTCTAAAAAATTATGTAAAATTATGCTAAGTGAGGTTGTCAAACGTCAAAGTTTTCCCTTCTGTGTATATTCTGTGGCATTCATCAGACTGTGGTTTGAAGATCTGCGTTGTAAAGATCTAACGAACAATTGTTAGTGTTTCCGCAGAAGAATGTAATGTTGTTGTCTACATCAAATTGTTAACAGTGGCACACAAAATTGTGTGAACAAAAAGGAATTTAATTAAAACTGAACAAAAATTAATTTTTATTTGCAATCTAAGAGCACAAATTCAAACGCTTTTAATTGGTAAAACCGTAACAATATACACTAATACCCCGGTTTGCGTCGCCTCGTTCTGTGTCTGCTTCGAAGCTGCGTCTTTTTAAAATTTATGTGATTTCGAAGTTGCGTCGTTTTTGTTTCAGTTTGTGTTGCACGTTTCAAAGTTGCGTCGTTAGTGCTCCGATTTGCGTCGTTAATACGAAAATGTTTGTACAAAGCTGAAACAGAAAAAGGGGATTCCCTGTTTAAAAACTAGTGCAAATTCGAAGTTGTGTCTTTTTAAAATTTCTGTGACTTCGAAGTTGCGTAGTTTTTGTTTCAGTTTGCGTCGTTAATATGAAAATGTTTGTACCAAGCTGAAACAGAAAAAAGGGATTTCCCGTTTAAATCTAATATAAATACATACATACATTAGAGCGACTCACTAAAAAGTGCTCGATGTACCCTCCTAAAAATAAACCTTGGACTTATTTAAGACAACATTTAAAATATTAAATCTTTAGTCGATTTAATTAAATACGGGTCTTAGCTTTTTTTGAAATTCGCACAAGTTCACGTTTTGAAAAAAATGCAATGGGGTGGCACCCCTTCATTGTAAATAGGGCAATTGGGTATCAAATTTTTTCTTTTGCCAGGTACATCATATTTGTATGTAAATAATTTAGATATTTTTGCAAATTAGATGCATTTTACACTGTGCTCTGGAATGTAAAAAAATGCAATTTTGTGGTAACTCTAATTTGATAGCGGATTTAGTTTCTAGATCATGTATGGATTTAAATAGGACTAAATAAAGAAAAAAAAATGAACCACGACTTTTTGGCCGCATATTTGTTTACCAAATTAAAAAAAAAATATATAAAATTTTGTTGTTTATATTTACAAAACTACAAACTACGAACTACAACCACTTCAAAACGCGAACTTGTGCGAATTTCAAAAAAGGCCGAGACCCGTATTTAATTAAATCGACTAAAGATTAATTTGGCATTTTTATTACAGAATATTTTTTTACAGAATATCCTTAAAAAAAGGACATGGATGATCGTCCTTGGACAAATTATATATACTGTTGGACCCGCCTTAAAAACCTATCTTATGATATACATATTGTAGATGTTGGTAAGGAAACAGATTCTCCAATGGACAAAACTTGCAAAAATAAACCCTTTTTCAAAATGGTCCAGCTCGCGAGAGGTCTAAGCTGGAGCCGAAATATTTTAAATGTTGTCTTAAAAAATACCCATGTTCATTTCAAGATGGGTACACTTTGCACGAATTTCGCTTCCATACAACTTGAGTCGCTCTAACATTCAGTGGCGAGCAGAAGTGAGTGCATGTTCACAATACTGAGTTTCGTCATCCACAAAGACAAAACCATACAAGCAAATATAAAACAAAAAATTAATTTTAATTTTTTATTTTATCTTTAACAAATACCAGTAAAAAACAATAATTAATGAAATGAATTCAATGAGTTTGAATGAAAAAACGAAAATAACCCACATAAACTCAATTTTGCAAGTTTCAAGAAAATTCAAGAAAGTAACCCAATTTCAATATCTGGTCCATAGACACTTATTAAAAATAGCTTGATTTACGCGGTTGGACATGCTTTCTACCAAATTATCAATAACATCTTTCGGAATTCGATTCCAATTCGCATTTATTCGATTCCAAAGTTTGTCCATGTTTGTTGCGGCTGTTTCATACTGCCCGAGACGAATTTTCACAAATGGCCAAAGATTTTCAATTGGATTAAGATCGGGACTATGTGTTGGCCATTCCATTATGCCGTGTTTAACATACACTCACTTCTGCTCGCCACTGTACATATGTATTGTATTGTCTGGTGGTTGTAGGCAGTAAGTAAATTAAATAATTTTTATTAAAAAATCTATTTTTTCAGTTAAGATTATGGATCTCGGAATTAATTAAATGAAAATCAATACAAATGTATGGAAAATCGTGCTTCGTTTTGTGTCGTTTCGCTAATAGGGCCTGAAGAAATGCAACGTATACCGGGGTATTAGTGTATTTAAAATCAAACAATTCAAATAGTCAATTCTTTAAAAAAATGTTATCAAAATATCTAAACTGCGTAGCTCCTATAATAGCTTTTGCAGTTCTGACTCAACTACAAAATTATGTCATTTGTTATGTTATTCTGACTTTTTCGATTTCGTTTTGTTTTATTTTGATAAAAGTTATGAACAAATATGTATCTGTGTATACAAATTTATTCAGTACACTTGTTATTGATGCTGTTCAATTTTTATTTCGCTTCCTTTTTACCCATAATCAAAAGAAAACTTGAAATTGGTTTTGTTTACGTTTTTCCGTACTAAACTCAATTTACATTATTTATGTTTTGCATGACTATTTGA
>CM025790.1:78931893-78947261 GCA_014635995.1 Sarcophaga peregrina | reverse complement strand
CCTTTAAATTTATTTGTTGCGGGCGCAGCAACACGTGCTGGGTGCAGCTAGTATTCTATAGGACCCTGATGAAACCATTTTTATTTCTTAAAATAACAGCATGTCAGGGCATGATTAAGGAATAGCATATAATGCCGAAGCCCCCAGATTTTGTTTATAGTCAATTTGCAGATATAAGGCGCCATTATCACTTTCAATAATGTTATCCTTCCATGAGAGTTAGATATTTACGCTTTTTGATATGCAAACTTTAATCCCATCTATGATCCCATCAATTCCGTTTTACGAGGATTGTAAGTTAAACGCACTATGAGTTCTTTTCAGTTTAAAGCTTTGGACCGTGCTTGCGTCCCATAAAAAGACTATGAAAACCAGATACCATATGACTATCGACCTCAAAATCATATAGTTGTTGCTGTTCCCACAGGTTCTCTATATTGCTAGTCCACAGCAAGGTTTACTAAATTTCATTTAGTACAACTAAGAGTTAGGACTAGAATTTGGTTTTCATTGGATTCGGTTTAATTTGGATTCGTTTGAAATAATGACGGTGATGAAAACACATAAACCGTATGATACAGATTAGCAATTGCAAACGCTAATTCAGAGCTTTTATTTTTTTTTTAACTATTTAACTATTTTTTTAACTATTTAAGTAGCCAAATTAAAAAATACTGAAAAAGTCTCGTATGCTAAATACATAATTAATACTAGGAAATTATTTCCTCATACATTTTTAACTTTAATAAAGTTTGTTAAAAAGCTTTTAAATTCCATTGGATTTTTGGCGAACAATAAATATACAAACCGAATAACAATTGTGTGAATTGTTCGAAATGAATTTCATTCTATGTTTCTTATATAACACATACACCTTCATATACTTCCCACAAGGAGTATAAGACCTCAACATACAGCATACATTTGTATGCTAATGCCTGTACTTCACCCCAACTATTCCCTTCTGTTCACTTTGACTTCAACCCGTCTTCTCCATGAACTGGCCGTCACATCCTTCTGTTGTGGGTTACAATTAACGGCAATTCTAGTAATACCGTTAGTTTGTCTACTAAAAGTATGGCGTATTTACTTATTTAAATAGGTAGGGTCTATTGGAATAAGTACAAAATTGGTATTTACAACACTTGCGTTGTGTGTGCTAATTTTAAACATGAGTGGCGGGACCTGCAGTTTAAAGTCGACTCCGAACGACAAATTTTTTTGGAAACTTTTAAGGTTAATTCACATCTAATAGACCAACACACTGCCTACTAGACTACGGAGAGTTTTTTCCTTCCTCAACTAAAACACGAGCATCGTGTCTGCCGGTTTAGCTTAACAATTCGATTTTGAGCTCTAATGAAATCTGAGTTTTTTTATTTAGTTCGGTTGTCTTTATGGACGAATGTTCCAGCAGTGGATTCCAGAAACATAAAATTTATTTCTCATTTCAACAAGTCCTCTCTAGACTAGGCCCAATGACATTTCTTATATTTCTGGTTTGATACGTATATTTCAGAAGATAGTGATTGCTAGTCACGTCAGTGACCCTTCGACTAAGCACATAAAGTAGAGGACATTGCGCTTTTATCGATTATTGCTAGATAATCAATTAGTTCTTCCGTTCCCTTCTTTAGGGACAGCGCAAGTAGTTCTCTTACGGAGGAACACCGTTTCCCAAAATATAGTTTACTATTCTCAGTCTTACGATGGTTGCCTTATCAAGAGTGTTGAAGAGTTTTTTTACTTCCAAGGCCTAAAATGGTCGTGAAAGCATAACATTTGATACAAGTAATATAACGAGCGCGAGTACAAAACGAAAATATTCGGAAAAGGTTTCCAAGTTATAGGGGCTCATTTTGCATTATTTGTCATAAAAAGTTACACACTCCTTGAACTGAAGACAATATCCGGTTTGACTGAATGTAAAGATGAGAGTTCATAAGGTTGCATGTGATGCTTTAAACCAAACTATCGTGTCTCACGTATTCCTAGAGTACATTAGGTCATAAGCAGGACGGGTTGATTTCATAAATGTCCTTATATTCCACAATTCAAATTCTGAAATTTTTTATGCCAGAGATATAAATACAGTGGCCGTAGTCTAGTAGGTAGTGTGTTGAAACGTCTTAGTTCAAGCTCCAGGAAATATCTGTCCAACTAAACGAAACATTTCTTCGTGAATTCTTCTCCGCAGATTTCAGGCAAAAACTCGAAGAATAAATAAAAAATTGCCATGAAAAGTTTCTCAAAAATTTATCCTTCGGAGTCGATTTTAACTGCAGGTCCCACCACTCACGTATACAAATAAGCACACACAACATAAGTGGTGTAAGAAATAAGTCGTATATAAAGTATTTTCGAAATGGTCACCGGGCTATAAATCAGAGGTATTAAGCTAATGAAGGAGCAATATGTTACTTAATTCATGGACACAAATTAAGTAAGAAAAATTTTAAATGTCACAAACTTATTGACTCAGCCTCGTTTGTTAATAAATTTACACTTAATTACCCAAGTAAATGACTTTAAATGACATTATTTCAGAATTTGTATGGAAAGGGTTCTAATTACGGGACTCGCGGTCGAAATTCGTATCTAAATTAATTCGATTGTACAAGTTTAGGTGACGATGAAACGTAATGCCTAGGGAATTGAAGTTTTAATAAAGTGTTGTCAAAGATAAATCAAAAATAAAATCAACAGTATAAATATTTACTCGATAACGAATGGACGAATCCCAAATGTAAGAAACTTCCTACTTTGAATAAATCACGCATAAGATCAAGTACAAGACTTAGCCCCCATTAATGCCCTAATGCTTACATTTCGAGATGGTATAGGATAGTTTAAATTGAAACAATCGATTAATTCAAATCTGGCAATACTTATGCCATTCTATTCTGTTATACAATTTGGTATATGAATCAATTTACGCAACGGGATGATGTCGGTTTTGCCAGAAAAATATCATATTTGCGGACGAAAGTCATTTTAATCTTAATAAGTTAAATTTATAAGCAAAATTGCCGTATTTGTGACTCAGAAGCCCACACGTCTTAAAGAAGCCACTGCACCCATTACAAGTGAAAGTTGGAAGATGAGGCATCATTCGAACATATTTTGTTGAAAATGAAGATGACGTAATCTTTACGGCCAATGGAGACAACTATCGTACTATGATAACCGATATTTTTGTAACCGCTATTCTTGGTATTGGTTTGAACGACGGTGAAACTAGCCACACATCTCATGCCACAAAAGATTTATGGAATCAAACGTTTGAAGGCCGTTTAGAGAAGTGTTGGTGTCAATGGGCCGTCAAGAAGGTCAAATTGAAAACAGTTAGACTATATCCTATGAGACGGTGTTAATGAAAAGTGTTATGCCGACAAACTGGAGACAATTGACCATTTGAAGGCCAACATTCGTGATGCCATTGTTGAGATACCACGACATTCGAAAAAGTGCACGAAAATCGAATGAAGTACTGGTAGGATAGAAAATAAATTAATAAGAAAATATGGTACTAACTCTACAAACTCCAAATGCTTGTATTGTTATCCTGCCAATGCAAAAATATTTTTTGGAAATCTTATGAAATTAAGAAAGATATAAAAACCAATTTGTCCTATAAAATCTTCATCGAATTTTTATATTGCTGTACCTAAATTTAAACTAATTTGTTAAATTATCATTTCAATAATGTCAGGAAAATTAAATAAATCGCAATAATTGAGATAAAACGTTGTAAATTTTTTTGTGAGACGTGCACCTGTCGGTCAAGACAAGCACAATACCCGGAGGGCGAAATTGACCCATTCTGATTTTTGTGAGTTAACTAGAGGTTGATTCAAAATCTGAAGCTAAGTTATAAACAAGTACTCTCAAGTGGCCGACAGATATTGGACTAAGTTACTTAGGTGTTATGTTCCTTATTAATAAAAGTGTAATTTAATAATTAAAAAGTGTAGTTATAAATGTAATCGCGAGAAAATTTATAAATTCAAATTTCTATATTCTACGCCAATATTAATTTCTAAAAGGGTGAAAGTATATATATTGTAGTATTGAAAAGTTTTATATTTCTATGAACTCCTTATATACATATTATATCTGTCCTTATATGCATCATAACTTGCTATTAATTTATTATTTCTATTTTAAATATCGCGTATACTCTAATGCGTAATTGGTATTTCCCAACATCTTTTATTTTTACCTTTATCCGATTCAAAGTATCTGCAAATCAATTAAAATCCTGCCGTATTAACGACATCATAAACTTCTATAATAGCATTGAAAATTAAAATTTGAACATTTCTTTAAGTTGTTCTTGTTATTACTTTGACTGGCCATACAAACATTTTTACAACAACGTTGAAAATAAGTCACATCTCTCAGCACTATACTGCAGTCTTACTAGAAAATTTAAAACTAGAGTTCGTTCTAACATAAAGATAAATAATAATAACACTCAAGATTTATTGTATGTCTAAGAACTTTATTTATAATATGAGTATTTTATCACTACACAGGGTGAAACTTAGTATCTGCCTAAATATGTGTATTGCCTGCGTCATATATATTATTTCTAAAGGACTTTTTTTTTGTCAGTTACAAATATCTCCCATACCACCGCATGAAATTTAATGAAGGATATCTCTCTCGTATCTAACACTAATGGCGAAAAATAATTAGAATATGAAAAATTAATATTTTCATTGATAAAAATAATATTTCATATAGAACTGCATGATAATAGTGTTGTCATTATGATTAAATCTTTTTGTTCAAGTGTGGTAATACAGGGTCGCTTAATAGTAATCTAGTTCTACGTAATATAGTATTTATTAAAATCCATTCTGGCAATACCGCTATTTACTATAATGCCGTTTATTACTAAGTCAATTATATATAATATGCATATTAAGTTGTAAAAATCTGTTTTGGCAATACTTTGCAGTAGTTGTTAGATCAAGTGAGATAAACAGGGTCGCTTAATTGTAATGCTATTCCACATAATCATATATAAAGTTTAAAAGCCAATTTGATAATGTCGTTATTGTCATGGCATTGTTTGTTTTATGAAGAGTAGTAATACGATGTCTTCTAATATATAGATATATATATATAGTGTCAGTTGATATTTAACAGTTAAAAAGGTTTTAAGAACAATAAGAACAAAAATAACGTGCAACGTAAAAATATAAATAACGTGCATTTGAAAAGACAAATGCAATTATAATGTTAATCAGAAATCTTAATGCTAAACAGGGGCTAATAAATGGTACCAGGTTTTTTTTTATCCGAACGTCCCCGGCCACACACTAACCCACCCTCACCCGACCGCGGAGGGCTCGTCCCCATTACGCAGGGACACGTACACACCACAGTCCGGACTGTAGCGGGAAAGGGAAATGCTATGGCAACTAGAACATAAAACAGCTACAGAACTTAATCACAAGCTGAACAAGGTAACAAAAACAAAAAACGGAACTATCTAAGACAAGAACAAAAATACGTTTTTATACGATAATTTATAAATTACTGCGAGAATACAAGATACGTTTTATGTTACAAACACTACAATTAAAATCTATAGAATTATAATGCGAATTAAAATCATTACATAATCTCCGAAAAGGAAAATTACATGCATAATTCGATCTATAAACATTTAAGGAAAGAGGACGATAGTGCCGTGTAAATCTTGCAGGAATGCTGAAATTCAGGTTGGAAAGCAAAAACTCAGAGTCGATATCACCTTTAACCAAATTAAAAATAAAACAAACACCTAAAACAGACCTTCTACGTTCCAGAGTTGGAAGTTTTACCAAAGCTAATCTATCCTCATACGACGGAAGCCCATTGGTGTAATCCCATCCTAAGCCACGTAAACAGAATAATAAAAACTGTCTCTGCACAGACTCGATTGAATCACTATGACAACGATAGTATGGATTCCAAATAACAGACGCGTACTCCAAAATAGTCCTAACAAGTGAAATGTACAGTAGTTTTGTTATATAAGGATCAATGAATTCCCTAGCCCATCTTTTCACAAAACCAAGAACAGCTCGAGCCTTGCCAATCATCAAACTAATATGATCAATAAAAGACAATTTAATATCCAATAATACTCCTAAATCAAGATATGAAGGCACAGCTTCCAAAGGGCAAGAATTAATCATATAAGTGGACGAGATTACACCAAGGCGAGAGAAAACCATGGATTTACATTTTCTCAAATTAAGATCCATTAAATTTATCCTGCACCAAGTAACAAACAAATCAATATTTCGCTGAAGAACAGCCTGGCCATGATCATCATCAAAAGTATAAAATAATTTAACATCATCAGCATACATCAGAATATTACAATCAGAAAGAGCAGAAGGAAGATCATTCAGAAACAATAAAAACAGTAAAGGACCCAAATGGCTACCCTGCGGAACACCAGAAGTAACACATACAGTCTTAGACAATACATTCCTAAACAATACCCTCTGAGTCCTAAGGGAGAGGTAAGAGTCTAGCCAACGAAGAATAATATCAGGAATACCGATTAGTGAAAGTTTAAGAAGCAAAATACTATGATCAACCCTATCAAAAGCCTTACTGAAATCAGTATAAATTACATCAGTCCGAGCACCGACAAGAAAGCCCCTGAAAACATGTGTAGTAAATTCAAGAAGATTTGTGACAGTCGACCTGCCCTTCAAAAAACCATGCTGGAAAGGAGATATTAAAGATCTTGTATTAAAAAAGAGATAATCCGTCACTAGTTTCTCCATCAACTTGGGAATAGCACTTAGCTTGGCAATACCCCTGTAATTGGAAATATTAGATTTATTACCCGACTTGTGCAAAGGAATTATGAACGAACTCTTCCAAATAGATGGAAAATGACCAACCCTCAGAAGCCTATTGAATATAAAGGTCAAAGGACCACTCAAGACAACAGCACATTTTCTTAAAATACAGGCCGGGACCCCGTCAGGGCCCGGCAAGTATGTAAGTTTCAGTCCAGACAAAGCATCAAGAACAGACTCCTCATCAAATGAGTATATGTTAGGAATAGAGACACTTCCCACAGAATAAGGATACCCGCCACTCAGATCAGGGCCCGGGTCCAACTGCCTATAAGTAGACTGAAAGAAGTCAGCAAACATATTCGAAATATCAAGGTGACTGGAGGATGATAGATCCCCGTAAAACATCTCAGTAGGAAACAAAGATGATTTACATTTTGCCCGAACGAAGTCGTAAAACGACTTAGGATCGTTAGCGAAATTCGACTTGACTCGAATCATATATTCCTCATAACAGTAATGATTCATTCTACGATAATCCGCACGCGCCCTAGAATAAAGAGCATAATCAATATTAGAACCTGATCTAACAAACTTTTTAAATAATTTCGATTTCCTATTCCTCAACCTTGACAGTCTAGCCGAATTCCATGGAGGACCAGAACGCTCCAAACGACTTTTTACCAATGGAACACACTTCCCAAAACATTTAAATAATACATCATAAAAGTCACCCAAGATCCTGTCAAGTGAAAGAGAGTCGTACGGTGGCGAGATAAGTACAGACGACCAATCAACAGAGGACAGAAGTGTATTCAAGCGACCAAAGTCCGTACGATGGAAATTAAAATGCTTCTCATTATCAAATGAGCGATCAATTACAGGAGGTGAACAAAGATCAACTTCAATAGAAAGTAACAACGTAGGATGATAACTATCCTCGGGAATAGATATAGGATCAATGCGAAATAAAGAAGAAATACTTGGATCCTCCAAAAACACAAGGTCCAAAGTTCTCCCCATTGAATTAAATACACCATTAACTAGGAAAAGACCTAGATCACACATAGCGGACAGAATTTCATCATAGAATGGAACTGAAGAACATGGCACCAATGACCCAGACTCAGGTGAAAAATTCCAAGATATATGAGGAAGATTAAAATCACCAAGAACTACAATAATCCCCTCTTGCCCCATTGAATCCATTACCTTAGAAATCAAATCAAAGTGAGCCCTATAAATATGAATGTCAGCACCAGGAGGAATATATGAACAAGTAATGTAAATAGACTTCCCACGATTATAGACCCTAACACAAATAAACTCAATATCCTCCGAGGAACTAAAGTCAATTAATTCGGATGAGTATTTAGAACAAATTGAAATAAGAACACCACCACCATTTCTTAACTTCCTATCTCGTCTATAAATATTAAAATTACTAGACAAAATCTCAGAATCAAAAATATCACAATTCAGCCAAGTCTCAGTAAAAGCAATTACATCAAATTCAAAATCAAAACTACTATTATAAAGCGAAGAAAGTTTAGACCTAAGTCCACGAACATTTTGATAAGCAATTCCAAAATTAAAAGACAATTTAGAAGCTAGTTTTTTCGAGAAATAGAACCAGGCAAATCAACACCATTCCTACGATGACCCAGCCTGAAAACAAACGTACCAATACACCCTGTGGCCAGAATGCAGGATCAACAATTTCAACAAACTTTTCATCAGCAACATATAATTTAAATGAAGAAATGTTACTATCCAAGGATGACCTCAACTTATAGCAACCAAACTCAAAAGGCTCTCATAACAAACTTAGGAGAGCACATCATATCAGCAAAAATTATTCATACCGATAGAACTGTACTCATACCCCGAATTAACCTTACACCTTCTGATCCAACTGTGCCTTTCCAAATGACATGAAAACAATTCACTGTGAAAGTTGCTTCTGCTGTGGCGATAAACAAAGCACAAGGTCAAACCCTTCAAAAGGTAGGATTGTATTTACCAGAACCGGCCTTTTCACGTGGGTAGTTATACGTGGCTTTTTCTCGAGTGCGTACGTTTAAAAATATTTTTGTTTGTGTTGAGGATCCGTATTCATGTCATTACCTCTAACATTGTATTCAAAGAAGTATTATAAAAGCATTTAAACATATGTATGTATGTAAATATGTATGATGATATTATGATTTCTAATATTTTTATACTTTTAATAAAATTTCTATTACTTATTTTCTTTTTATGTTACAAAAATTTGAACTCCACGGGTCATCTAGTACATACTTTATATTAAATTAGATTTAAAATATGTTACTTATACGCACCCACACTATTTGAACTGTACTAGATTAATTACTCTGAAAAGTATGCAATAAAAAATATAAAATTTTTTTGTATACGTCGTCTTAATAGAATTAAATATCACTCATACGTTCCGTTATTTGGATTGCTGTCAGATAAATAAAGCATCAAATCGCCAAATATTATAAAAAAAAACGTCAAAATCGTGTCAAAAAATAAATACACATGTAAATTAAAAGTTTTAAAAAAAATTATAGTGAAACATTTATAAATTAAGGTGATGTATGTACATGTTTTAGTTAAATCCCCGCTCACCTCCACAATCTCAATTTCGGTTAGTTTCCTTAAGTTGGATGGGCCATCTTTCGACTAAAATTTAAACGATCGGCTATTTCGAATCTGGCAATAGTTGTGTCATTCTATTCAGTCACAAAATTCAGTAGATTATCTCCACTGAACGTAATGAATCGATTTATTGGACTCCAGGATTATGCCAATTTTGCCAAAGAATAATAATTTTTTCGAATAAAGCTCATTTTCATTTTAATGAGTACGTTAATAAGCAAAAATGTCATTACATGGTGTCACAGAAGCTAACGCGCCCATTACGATTGACTGTTTGCTGTTGTCTGTTGAGCAGAGCACATGGGCATCATTGGCCTATATTCCTTTGGAAGTGAAGATGGAGTAAGCCTTACTGTCAATGGAGACACCTATGGCACGATTATAACCGTGTTTTTTATAACCGCTCTTGATGGTGTTGAAGTGAAAGATGTTTGGTTTCAACCGGATGGTGCAATTTTTCACATATCTCATGAGTCAATCGACTTATTGCATCAAACACTTGATGACAGTTTAATTAGCCGAAATGGTGATGCCAATTGGCTACCAAGAAACTGTTATTTGGCACCAATGGACTTTTATGCAGACAAACCAACAATTGCTCTTCACATCAAATAAATAGATTTTGCAAAATTTCAGACACTTTTTGTTTTATTACATTTTTAAATTTAAACATTTAAATAGCCCACCCTTTATAAGGAAGAATTTACTCTACATTTGTTCGTTTGAACTCCAACACCTAACTAAATAATAACCTACATATGGTACAAATTTAAATAAAACCTTAGATAATTTAAAATTTTCTTATTGATTGTAATCATTTTCTTTATATCAGTTGCATGATACATGCACTCATAATTTGATCTTTTAATTTTTCTCGTCTTGATTTAAGTGAAATGAAAAGAAATCTAAAATCATTTAAAATGTATTTTTAACCGAATAATCTTTTTAAGGAATTATCAATTACTTATTTTCGTAGCTTTTGTCTTCTTTAATTGAGTTAATGAATATAAAACAATCAATTTACACGTAGACAATTTTATGAACGAGAAACAAAAGATAACAAAATAGAATCAAAATCACAAAAGCCATAATAAAAACTAAAGAAATAATGTGGACTGCAGGATTTCTTTATTCTCAAACTTATCATGATTTAACACTTTATTTACTTTAAATTACCTCCACGCTTCCGCTTCAGATAGAATCTGTGATACAACTTAAGTCAAAAACCAACAAGGAAACCCATACATACATGCATATGTGTGTGTATATAGGCGCCCACGAACCAAATTATACTTCACAAATACTTGTGTGTGTGTATACGGTACTATTATTGCATGACGTTGCAAGAAGAAAATGCAAAAAGACAAAAAAAAAAAGAAAGAACAAGAATCATTTATGCGGTTTGCTATAAAATCGAGGTCATAGAATCACAAACTACAGGTGAATTCAGTGAACGGAAGATCACAGTTTAAACACAGTTCGGCAACCAGACAATAAACTGAAATTTAATATGATATTCGCTTAGTTGTGTAAGTTGGGCGGGGGGTCTTTTAAATCTGCAGGAATGATTTCATTTGCAGACATTCTACAGCTTGCATGTGTGTAGGGTTGTATGATGATGAGTTTGTATGAAAATTTATTGTTTAAAAAAGGAAGGATATAGAAAACTAAAGATAAACTCTGTTAAATCTGGTGCATAGATACCATATTTGTATGCAAACAAAACAAAGTTGAAACCCAATAAACAATATAAAGTTTTATAAAAAGAAATTTTAAATTATTTGTAAACAGAAATTCTGGCAACTCTAGCAAATTGGTTTGCAAATTGTTTGTATTCCACGTTACATGTGATAAAAATTGCAAATAATATCGTTGCCATAGTTACTTATTTATTGATTATTTATTACAATACAATTACAAATTATATTCTATTTATATGCCAGCTGGGTAACTTTGACCATGTGTACGATGTTGTGTCACAGACCAGAGCCTTTGGTGGGAATCGAATCCACGAATCCACTTTGTCTTAGTTATATAGAAGAAATTTACATAGAATCATTTTAACAATTAAACTCATTTAATTACCTTAACCACAGACTTTATTGAAATATTATAAAAATAAAGAGTTTCAAATAATATAATCTCATTAATTTTTCTTTCTTGAAACGTATATTCAAAATCTTAATTTAAAATAAATGACAACTGATATTGGCAATGCAATTACATTACGTTATTCACGACCAGTGTTGCCACAGAGAAAAGATTTTCCCTACCAATATGCTTGCCAAAACCTACCAAAATTATTCTTATCGTACCAGAATTTTTTATTTTTTTTATTTTTCTCGAACCCTCCAAACTGGTTTATTTGACAAAAACTGTTTTTTTGGATTTTACACACAAGTTTATGGATTATTCAAATATTTCTCATCCAATTTCCAAATTTTAAATCTTATTGGAAAGAGGAGATGTAGACCTTTAAAACGCTATACTAGATATATGACTTAATGATATTACAAAGCTCACTCGAGCACGCATGGCGGCCCATTGTGATGCCACGGGTGAAACGCAGTTCCTGTACTAACCAAGTTCCGCCAAATCAGGGAAAGGAAGAAGTTGGTCAGCGCAAGAGCTGCACAACAAAAACACGATTACCCCACACTGGAAGCCACAAAATTTAATGAACGAAGCTATATCCTTGATATCAATAAGATGATAGCTCCGTTAAGCTAACAAGGAATGGGGAGCCAAATAACCTATATCTACACCTAGCAAGAGACGGGCACTGGCAAAGAAAGTGAATAACGCTCTCCTCTTCCTCAGTGGACCTGCATCCACGGCAGAAGTCGTTAAAAGGGAGCCTCATTCTCTCGGCGTGCCTACCCATGATGCAATGACCCGTAAGCACGACCACTACAGTCGAGATGACATCACGACCGAGGCTAAGTAATCGGTTGGTACGCCTTCCATCCATCCTGGGCCAGGTAAGTCTAGCGGTGGAGCAGGACTCCTCATTGACCCAGGATAGGTTGGCGTCCCGAAGGAACCTCCGCGCAATGGTTAACTTGACAGAGGCAAGTGGCATACCCATCTCAACAGAAGAGGATTCCGGAAGGAGCGCACCAGCTCTGGCGAGCTCGTTGGCCCTACAGTTTCCCGGAATATCACTGTGCCCGGGGATCCCACACCAGAGAAACACTGGTGAAGCGCCCCGAGACTAGGTCGAGACAGCGACGACATTCCCTAACGATCCTAGAGTTGATCACGAACCGTGACAGAGATCTTATCGCAGCCTGACTGTCCGAAAAGATCGAGACGCGACTGAAAGGAGCATCGTTAACGAGGATCCATTGAGCGGCCCGGTAAATTGCCATCACCTCCGCTTGAAACACACTGCAGTAGTCTGGCAGACGGAGAGAAATATTCAGGTCCAGTTTCCTAGAATAGACACCACTTCCGACGCCAACCTGGCAAGACAATGTTCAGCAGGGAAAAAGTCCATGTTCCTAGGGACCACCGGGTCAATCTCCAGAATTGTGGAGTGACCAGAAGGTACAATGTGCCAACGAGAGAGAGCATTAAGTCTGGTCGCAGCAAACTTGGCCACCTGCTTTGCGACAAGCACAGTAGGTAGCCAGTTTAGCATTGTAAACAAGGCTTTCGTGGGGTGGTGTGTAGAGCACCAGTTATATGAACGGCGGCAGACCTTCTGACCTTGTCAAGAAGTCTGACGTTATATTGTCTGTCCAGAGCAGTCCACCAGAACACAGCACCGTATAAGAGGTTGGGTTCGATGACCGTGGAATATATCCAACGCATGATCTTTGGGCGAAGACCCCACTTGGCTCCGACCGCCCTACTGCAGCAGTAGGCAGAACATGCCGCCTTGCGTGCCCTAGCAGCCAGATTCGCCCTCCAGTTCAGTTTGGAATCGAGGATCAGGCCCAGATATTTGACCTCGGGACTCAACGTGAGTTTGGTCCCACCTATGCTGGGAAGGGAGAAGGTCGGAATTTTATATTTCCTCGTAAAAAGAATCGTATCGGTCTTAGAGGGGTTAATAGACAGTCCAAAATCCCTACACCAGTCCAACACGATTGACAGCGCCAAGTTCAGCTTGTCTGACAGTGTCTGCGGACAAATTCCCGACGCTGCAATGGCAATGTCGTCAGTGAGTTGACTGCATGGCTTAATATGGTATGAATTTTGATGAGGCAAACTTGGAAAATTCGAATTTTTTTAATATTTTTTCAAGTTTGTACATTCATAGTAGCAAATTTTAATTACACCATATAGGATAAGTGATAATACTCTTAAAGTATGTTCTTTTGTGAAGAGATTGAGTCATAATTTGATGAAATCGGACAAAAAGAGTCTATTTAATATTTTTTATATATTTTATCTCATCAAATGAACTTTTAGTTCAAAAGTTTTAAAAAATTTTTATGGATCTTGATTGTTTATCACAAAATGTGTCAATTTCTCGTTTACACGACTTCCAGAAGTCGGGTAATATTTGTGTTTTTTGCAAATAATTTTATTGCTCTTTGCGCAAACATTGGCCAACTTGTAGTAGTCGCTCAAATGTAAAATTGACACATTTTACGATCAACAATAAAGATCCATCAAAAACTCTGAAATTTTTTGAACTAAAAGTTGATTTAAAATAATTAAAATTACCGATTTGATCAAACGAAGTGCCAATCTCTTAACAAGATTATGCAAGGTTTTAACTATATTCTTACTTAAGCATTTTATTTTCGATTTTTGACCTAAAAATAAATAATACTCCTAGATTTAAGTCTTGCAGATATTAATTGTGTTTTCCTACCAAAGAATAAATGAAATTTGAGCAAACCAACCAAACTACCAATCGTAGCATATTTAAATTAAAACTACCAATTTTGGCCCAATTGGACCAAAACGGCAACGCTGTTCACGATGTTGCGAATTCATAGAAAATTGTAGAAATACAACAACATATGTCAAACCTGTGGTATATTGCGTGCTATTTGGCGCGTTATTTGGCTGTCAAAAATTCTCACGTAATACTAACGCTTGAAGCAAATTGAAATAGCGCGGCGTAAACGGTGTCTAATTAGAAAATCTGATACAGTTCGTTTAAAATTGAAGTTGGCTGCCAAAAATTGTCATGTTTACATTATTTTTTTTTTTTCAATCGTAATTCTATGTGAGCTGTATTCACGTAAATCATGCAATTTACGAACCACAATATCAATTTTTATTTGTATGTTTTGTGAAAAAGTTGAGTTAGCATTACTCTTCATGACAAAACGCTTATTTATGTACGTTACTTCAGCGTCAATGCTGGTCAATGCCAGCACAAAACGATCACAAATAAACGTTATTTCTGTTTTACTTAATGATGGATTTACAATATTTTTGAAAAAATTCTTTAAAACAATTAAATAAATTATATTAGAAATTAGAATTAAATTTTGCAATAAATATTAATAAATATTATGAATTCATCATGAAATAAAACAAAAAGAACTTTTATTTCTGCTCGAAAAAATGAAAGTCAAAAATAACTTTTATTTTCACCCGAAAAAATAAGAGTCAAAAAATAACTTAATTTTTTTAATAAAAATCAGATTTTTAAAAAGCATCACATTTTAAAAAAATTTAGTCCAAGACAAATCAAAATGGTATACCTGGTTCTGTTCTCCGACATTTTCTTGCGGTTGCATTTTTTAATCAAAAATTTAAAAATATCAGTTATTTTCGGTCCCTGGAAAATACTGGTCGTGAAGTCTCTTTAGCCCATATACAATATGTATGTAACTTTTTTCTAAAATTTTATTTAGATGGTGTATATACATTAGACATAAAAATTTCTGTTGAGATATAACAATGCTTTTGGAGGTCCAT
>CM025790.1:78914421-78931393 GCA_014635995.1 Sarcophaga peregrina | reverse complement strand
TGTTACTTATTTCGCTCGAGCAATATCCGAGCTCGTAAACGGTTGAGAAACCTCAAAATAGACATTTAGGGCCTGCCCTTACACGAGATTTGTATTTCATTCACTATCTATATGAATGTCGTAAATAGTAAGTAGATCAGATGAAGTGAAGTATTTATTATATCGTCCTTAGAAACCAAGGCACTGCAAGATGTTTCAGTTCACACTGAATTTACATTCCCATAACGTCAAGATCTTCTGACTCCCTAATATTTACACCACACATGGGTATATTTGATGAAATATTATTGTTACTTAACATTGCCTTTACTCGTATTTGTTTTTGAAAACCCTTCACTTTACTTATTTATTCTTTCTGTCAATTTTTTTTACGATTTCAGTGAACGTCTTTGACGATTTTCACGATTTTTTCTCAAATATTTGACAATTTGTTGCTTCATTTATCTGGCAACTATCTATATCTACCTCTTTTTATTAATTTTTATGTTTTCTACTCAAATATGTACATAAATATATGTTAAATGAATTGTAATTTTTATTTAATTTTTAATAAAAAAAAAAGTTTAAAAAACATAAAAAGTGAATTTAGCACAATCTGGCTGAAAAAAGTACAATTTTTTGTGAAAGTTAGTATAATTTGTTAAGATCATTTTCCCATCCCTGTATGTATACTTCTGCCCAAAACTGTTGGACATATTTGTTGAAGTTGGTGTGTTTTTTCCGTTAAATTATTTTATAAAATTTACATTTTGTGCATTGTTGAAATTATTACAAAATATAATAACACTTTTTCTTGTTATTTATTGAAAATAGTTGCTCATATCAAATTGAATTCCTTAAGCTAGAATGAGACGAAAGTTCGCGAAATGAAACGGAACGTAGCATATGAAATTCAATGAGAAGGATTAACCGTAATGGAAATTTGTCTTATTTTTTTATGATATTAATGAACTAAATAACTTTAATGTAATACAACCATCTGGCGAACATTCTTGAAGTAGAATGTTCGTGCTTTTGCCTTCTCGAGAACTCTCCTAGTTTCATTCTTGTTTGCGCATTGTTTACATTCTTTGTTGTTGCGTTCTCGCTTACTTCTAATTCATACTCACGGTTCGTTGGTTTACTTGTAACAAGTCGAAAGAAATATGGTATTAAGGCGCATGGTCCAGCAGATAGTGATCGTAAATATACTGCAAAGTACACTACTAAATGGTTCGAAGATAATAACAGAAATGTATAATACTGGTCCCCACTATTTTCTTCTGATACATTAGAATTTAAATTAGACCAAAAGTGTTATCATATATTATTATTTTTAAGTAAAAATGTTTTAAAAAACCCACAACGAAATTTTTTTTTGTGATGTGTAACAGAGATCAGGAATGAGTATCCAAAACGATAAGTAGATTCGAGTCATACTTATAATTTCTGATACTTATAACCATTACTCATATTCAAAGTTTGAAGTACTCATTGCACCCATACTTAACAATATACATGACTTCGACATGACTCTCCTTTACTTAACATTTACAAGAATCACAAAATAAGTATGATTCACATACGAACACTACAATACTCACTTGAACATTGTGTATTTGCGTTTGCTTGCTGTCTTAGGCTTATCTTTCTTCTTTTCTTGTAAATGCAACAATAACTAATACTATAACTCAGAGACACAAATGTTCCTCAGGAGAAGATCATCTTCGGCTTTTTACACACATAGGACACGAGCATCAACAATGTTCGTTAACAAGAGCATAAAAATGGATGCAGTGGCTTTCAGCTTTCAGTAAAGCATGTTCTCGTCGCTTCTTTTTAAAAATTTTTTGTATATCAATTATACATCCAAAGAAAAATTACAGCAGAATTCACTATTTGCTAATGAGTTTCACTAATAACAATCAGAAATTATCTAGATTTTTTGAAAAATATTTGTCAAATTAAATACGCAGTATTACATTACACTTGAAAATATTAGGTTACATTTGAAAATATTACTAACAATCTGGCAAATACACCCACATTTTTATCCTGTTCTCTTTACGACGACGTCTGACTATAAATTTTGATGAATGATTCAAATCACTCGTATTATTTATAAGTATTATAAATATTTTTCAAAATTTATAAATCTGAATGAGTAGTCCGATTGAGAATCAAACATATTTCGATTATTATGAGTTAGATATCAACGTTTTACTCATACTCATTGCAACCTGTACTTATAAATCAATAGCGAGTACGAATGAATCAGAGTAGTTGAATTTCAATTCTGTTGATTCACTCATACTCAAAATTTTATGAGTATTTATGACCAGCGAAAAAATAATTCATTGCTGATCTCTGATATATAAGCTGTGCATTGGAGTTACTTATAAACAATTTTTTCTTTTTATTTTACTTACATTTTCATTGAATGTGTAAATGTCATATTGGCCTCCCTGTTTATTGTTCACATCACTGTAAGTAGATAAATTATTTGCGGTTAATAAACCTTTTTCAACTGTCAAATTTATATTAACGCATTCAAAAGTTAGTGAAACTTTAAGTTTAATAGACTTTAATAGACATCCCTATAAATTTCAACGTGTTGTTTATTGTTATTTGTGTATTTTGTTTACGTTTGTCCTTGTTTACCCCTTTTTTTATACTGATGTTGTTGCTATACATTTGTTTATTTATTGATCATGTAAACAAATACATCGTTTTTGTTGTTGTAGCTTATGTTTATCAGTTTAATGTTAAACGATGGAACACCATTTCCATTTTCGTGCCAATATCATTTACATTTCAAAAACATCATTCAAAGGCCTTTAGAATTTTTGGGTTGGATAGGAAAATCTTTGTTAATGTCATTGTAACCAGAACAAAAAATTGGTGTAGTTCCGACTTATGTTTGTATTTTTTTTTTGTCTTTACAAAATAAATTTATTGACCCACATTGCAAATGATTGATCTTATATTTGTTAATCATAGAGAAAAAGATCCTGTTATACGATCAAATTTTTGCATCTTGCTTAGTTCTCTTCGTTAGATATATAATGTATAAAATTAGATATAAAACTGTAACTGCAATCGCAATTTTCAAAATATTGACTATAAAACTCTAAAATAATTAACATCTGTTGGGACCAGATTTATATACTAAATACTCTAAATGAGCAGTTATCTTTTATTGAGGAAAATGTTTGTCTACTTTATTTCTTGCCTTGTCACCTCATCAGGGGCCATTGATTTAGAAGCCACAAATCATGTCATCAGAGTAAAACTGCTACAGGGTGCCTTTTGGATCCCGATTACATCACTCTGATACCAAGTTCGCTTTCTTAGTGAGACAAATTCATGTTGCCCTACGGATGGCTCTAAACAGGCAGATAGGACGGGAGTAGGGCTCTATATAAAAGAATTAGAAACCAACTCATGATTCTGATTACTAGACTATGTTACAATGCGTCAAGCGGTAATACGTGCAATAGTAAAGATTTTAGTATTTTCACTAATACTCAAATGACAATTATGGCAATGCCATCCAGGGATATATAAATGACGGAAACGTTATACTGACTACCGTGGTACAATGAAAAAGCAACAAAAAATTGAAAAAATACTCTGACCAATAGCAATGTGGGGAAAACCAATAAGTTGGCTTGAGTAAAGAGCGGCATACTTCATTATGAGTACACTTGATGTATATACGAACGGTAGATAGTAATTAATTCAGGGTCTATTATGCTGAGGATATCGAAACAATGGAAAACTTTCCATTTTGTCTTACCATACAATTCAGATCTGAGTGCACAACTAGAAACTTTACAATATACAGACTTCTCATAGAACCACATTGATATCCTAGATAGAGAGAGCCCACTTAAGTTACTTACTTACTTACTTAATTGGCCATAACAACCCGATTAACGGATTTCGGCCTGCCGCAATACATCCTTCCAGGCGCCTCTGCTTCTTGCGCGCCTACGCCAGTTGGTCACACCAATCGATGACAGGGCTTCCTCGACTTGGTCCTTCCAACGGATACAAGGTCGTCCTCTTCGCCGACTTCCGCAGATCCCCGCATCAAATACCCGTTTCGCCGGAGCATCCTTTCGACATGGCCGAGCCAGCGCAGCCGCTGAATATTAATACGCTGCACAACGTCTATGTCGTTGAGGAGCTCATACAGCTCACTGTTAGATCGGATGCGGAAATCATCGCCAACTCGCACAGGACCGAAGATCTTACGTAGGACTTTCCTCTCGAATACCCTCAAGGCTGCTGCATCAGTTCTTAATAGGGTCCATGCCTCTGCGCCATAAAGAAGCACGGGTAAGATGAGCGTCTTGTAGAGTATTAATTTTGTCGCACGAGAGAGGTCTCTGCTACTCAATTGCCTATTGAGACCATAGTAGCACCTGTTGGCAAGAGTAATCCTGCGTTTAATCTCCAGACTGACATCATTTTTGGTGGTAACGGCGGAGCCAAGATAAATAAATTCCTTGACTGTATCAAAAGTATAGTTATCGGCCGTAATCTGAGAATCAATACGCCGCACGTCTCTACTTGTCGACAGCATATACTTTGTTTTGCCCTCATTTACTGCCAGACCCAACTTCTTAGACTCCCGTTCAATAGCACTAAAGGCAGCAGTAACATCTCGCTTGGTACGCCCTATGATGTCGATGTCGTCAGCGTACGCAAGCAATTGGACACTTTTTTGAAAGATAGTGCCATTGCGATGCACTCCTGCCTTTCGCAGAACACTCTCCATGACGAAGTTGAAGAGGTCGCATGATAAGGGGTCGCCTTGTCTGAAACCTCGCACGGTATCAAAAGGTTCGGAGAGGTCCATTCCTACCTTGACGGAGCTGCAGGAATTGCTCAACTTCATTCTGCATAGCCTTATCAGCTTCGCAGGTATACCGAGCTCAGACATTGCGGCATAAACACGATCCCTTATGGGGCTATCGAAGGCTGCCTTATAGTCGACAAAAAGATGGTGTGTGTCGACTTGTTTTTCGTGGGCCTTTTCCAGGATTTGACGCAGTGTGAAGATCTGGTCTATGGTGGATTTGCCAGGTCTGAAGCCGCACTGATAAGGTCCAATCAGTGTTTTGACGAGTGGCTTCAGTCGTTCACACAATACGCCTGTAAGAACCTTATATGCGATAGGGAGAAGGCTTATACCCCTGTAGTTGGCGCATATTGTAGGGTCTCCCTTTTTCAGGACGGGACAGAGGACACTGAGGTTCCAATCGTTGGGCATACTTTCCTCTAGCCATATTTTGTAGATGAGCTGGTGCATGCGCCCTACCAACTCATTACATCCGGTCTTAAACAATTCAGCGGGGAGGCCATCAGGACCTGCCGCTTTGCTGTTTTTAAGTCGCATAATCGCGACTTTAACCTCTTCATGGCTAGGCGGCGGAATCTCCACGCCGTCATCAACGATCGGGTCCGGAACATCATCTCTAGAGGCGGTATTGATGTCGTCATCGCCTTGCAGCAGAGTAGAGAAGTGTTTCCTCCACAACCTCAGCACCCCTTGCGGATCTGTAACCAGGTTACCATTCTCATCCTTGCAGGAAGACACTCCGGGCTTATACCCCTCGGTCAGACGCTTAACCTTTTGATAGAATTTTCGAGCGTCATTCCTACATCTGTACATCTCGACTTCCTCACGCTCACGCCTTTCCTGCTCCCTTTTCTTGCGTCTGAAAAGGCGTCTCTCATCCCTTCTCTTCTCTCTGTAATTCTCGACAATGGCTCGCGTAGCAGCAGACTGCAACGTCTTCTTGTATGCGGCGTTTTTCGCTGCAGCTGCCTCGCGGCACTCCTCATCGTACCATTGGTTTCGTTGTGGTGGGCGCTCGAAACCAAGGACTGTTTCCGCAGTAGTGCGCAAGGAGTGGGAAATGTTGGCCCACAGTCCTCCAATGTCGTTGAGATTAGATGGGGATCGACGGAGCTTATCCGAGAGTTGAGCGGAGAACGCCTCTACTGTCCCTTGTGATCGCAGCTTCCTGACATCCAGCTTCCGCAATGTACTAGAGCGCGCCATCCTCGAGGCGCTAATGCGCAATCGAAACTTGGCTGCGACAAGGTAGTGGTCCGAGTCAATGTTCGGACCTCTAAATGTGCGCACATCTAGTACACTGGATACATGCCTTCCGTCAATCACAATATGATCGATCTGATTGGATGTTGATCGGTCGGGGGACATCCAAGTGGCCTTGTGGATGTCGAGATGTTGAAACCTGGTGCTACATACTACCATGTTACGCGCCGCGGCGAAATCGATCAGCCTCATACCATTGGGGGTAGTGTTCGCGTGGAGGCTGAACTGTCCGACAGTGGGGCCAAAGATACCTTCCCGCCCGACCTTCGCATTAAAATCTCCGAGGACAATTTTTGCGTCATGGGCCGGGCACTTATCATATATGTCCTCGAGCTTAGCGTAGAAGGCATCCTTAACCACATCGTCCTTATCTTCCGTCGGGGCGTGAGCACAAATCAGGCTGATGTTGTAGAATTTAGCCCTGATGCGGATTGTGGCTATTCTTTCGTTCACAGGTGTGAACCCAGAAACAAGGTGGCGGAGTCTCTTATTAACCACAAATCCGCATCCAAATTCGTGCTTATCAACATGGCAGCTGTAGTACACATCGCAAGATGCTAGCCTTTTGCATCCTTGCCCTGTCCATCGCATTTCCTGTATGGCAGTGATGTCCGTCCTACATTTCTTGAGGGCATCCGCCAGCTGGGCGGAAGCGCCCACCCTGTGAAGGGTGCGGACGTTCCAAGTGCCTATTCTTAAATCGTTGTCCTTTGAACGTTTGCCGTGGTCGTCAACTTTAAAGGGGATCTTTTTGAAATTCTGTATATTGGTTTTCACTGGAGGGAAATTTTTACGTGGTGGGTTCCAAGCCAAATTTAACGTCCAGGGGATTGGACTTCGCTGCACGCATTAGTTAACATCCAGCGGGTGCTAGAATGCCATCCAGGAGGGGCCGCGAGGAGGCTGCGTGTCAACTTGAATACAGCAAAACAAGGATCGTCCTGGTGGTCGCCATGTTGGCCACAGTCAGAAACTTTACCTTGTATGCATGCATCCCAACCCTCCCACTTAAGTTAGGTTTCAATAAATTGGCAACTGTATCAAAAGACACAGCCAAATTGGATTCGATAAAGTGCTGTTTTTATTCCGTAATTCAACTACAACTCCTGGCTGCTACTCTTCAATAACTCCCATAGTTTTATGATGATATAGAGTTTATTAAAAAAATCTTGGTTTGGAACGTTAATTATTATTTCGTTTGAGAAGATGGGTGGCAAAAGTGTCCCTAACCGCAAGGAACAACGAACTGAGAAAGTTTAAGATAAAGTCTTAGAAAAACCATTGTGATGACTTCAGGGTTTCCTGTAGATGTTATTATGATATTTTTTCTCCATAATCCTGAAAATTTTCACTTGTGATAATGCCTGTCCCCGATAAATCAGTGATGAACGGTGAATGTCTTTTTCTTCTTTCGAATTCAGAGGACACATTTTGCGCGATATCTTGAGGTGTAGTCCTTTTTTTATAAAACCAACACTCAGGGGATGACTCCTACTCACGTAGTGCATTGTGCAGGTTTTTAGGTAAGGTGGAAAGAGAAAGGGAAGATGCGAAATGTAAGGAAACGAGTTGCTGCTGGTGACTAAAAAATGGCCAGTACTATACCTCTTCAGCAATCGTCCCCAAGAAGCCCGCAGTTTCTCACACCACTTATGTTGTGTGTTAATTGTATGCAGAAGTGGCGGGACCTACAGTTTAAAGTCGACTCCGAACGACAGATTTTTGAGAAACAAGAAGAGAAAGAGAAGAAATCGCTGAAAAAATACTTTTTTTATTTTTTTTATTTTTGATGTCTGACCTGGGACTCGAAGAACCCTGGCTTTACGTCTAATAAGCCAGCACACTACCTACTAGACCACGGGACCACCTTGCGACATTTGCAGAATTTACATCTTCTATCTAGTATCGCGCCTCCATGAGGTCGTCCTTTTTTCAAGGCCCATTTATCTGTCGCAAGCTTTGAGCTTGCTTGTTCGATAGATATCGATATGCAATAAGCATTTGACGGCGGGTGGGATTGTCACAAGGACAGTAAATTATAATCAGTGTTGCCAATTTTTTTTCAAAATTTCCCGTCAAATTGGGCTTTATACATCGCCAGAAATCGCTAAATTCAATTTTTAAACCGTCAGAAGCCTGTCAAATAAATAGTTTGAAAATATTAAATTAACACATATTTTTTATTGAATTGTTTTTTCAATTATGTTTAATGATTTACAAACAAAATTAGGTATTTTCAAAAATATAGTGCCACTCTTCTGGACTTTCGTTTCGAAACTTTTATGGATACAGAGGTGTCATAACTTTTTAAAAAGAAAACTCAATTTAAATGTACATTTTAAAATTATATTCATATAATTTATGCTGTTAGAATTTTATCGTTTCTTGTCATGTACACTTAATTCTGTTTTTACACGGTAGATACGTTCCAGAAAAACTCGTGTAAAAATGACATGAAGTACATAGAAAAGAAAGGGATTTGTTCCATATCCTTCAAAAAATGTAACAACAAAATAATTCGTAGGAAAAAACTTATACGAAAGTTTTTATAAAAAACTAAATAAAATTTTTATAAGTATTAATGCGTATTTTATTGCATAAAATTAAAAGCGATTCATATCTTATAAAAAAAAGTAACATAAAATTAAAATTATTGTAGTTCAGGAAGAAAAAAAAATAATATAAGCTGATTAACAAATGATACATTCACTAATCCTTAAAGGTAATTTAAACAAACTAAAAATCATCAAAAGTCATCATAAATAAAAAATTAAAAGCAGTCAATCTGATGATGAAAATAACGGAATTCTATTTGCTATCATTATTGGATTTCATACGTAATCGCTTACGTAAAGTTGGTTCAAAATAGCTATCAACTCAAACAAGATTATCATTTTCAGTTTCCGATTGGACAGCACCGCGTTTAATATAAAAATCGGCCATTACAATTCAGTTTCAAATCGCCGTAGCATAGTAGGTAAAATATTGCCTTATTAGACTACAGGTCCGATAGCAAAACGAAAATATTTTTTCGGTGACTTCCTCTCAGCAGATTTCTGGCAAAAATTCAGAAAGTAAATAAAATTGCCATGAAAAGCTTCTTGAAAACTGTCGTTCGGAGTCGACTTTAAACTGAAGGTCCGGCCACTCATGAATAAAATTAACGCACACAACATAAGTGGTATGAGAAGCTAGGTCGTAATCCTGATTAAAGGGTTGTAATGACCAAATATGTATGTATTTTTATATGTCAGAGCCATTCAAGATCTTAGATTTCGTTGAGATTTTCATAAACTTTCCTCAACCGTGCTATACCAAATATCACCGTGAAAAAACAGCATTAATTTTATTTTCTAGACCGTGCTATTACAGTATTAAGTGTCCTTACTTTTTTGATATTTTTTAAGCTTTACCTTCATTTGAAACAGATTTCAACTTTTTCTATTAACCGTTATTCTCTCCCTCGAATTGCATTTTTTCTTACTTGTACCATATAATTCAACCTTGAAAAAAAAAACGCTAAAAACGCTAAAGCGCCGTAAAAAACTCTAGATTTCCCGCTAACCGCTGAAAAGCAATTTTTTCTCGTAATTGGCATTGCAAAAACGTCAGATTTGACGGGAAAAACGTCAAATTGGCAACAGTGATTATAACTGTCCTTTACACTAATGGACCCCACTATCCTAGTTGACGAGGAAATTGTGATCTTTAACTGGAAGTAATGTAGGAAATTCGGTACCTGTACAACAACAACTCTGTGATAAATAGGAAAAATCTTCTAAACATGAATACCTAACATCCATCAGGAGGAAAACCAGGATGGAAAAAAGTTAAGAGCCAATGTTGTCAAGACAAGAATTTTAACGTTTAACAGGAAGAGGGTGAAAGAGTTATCAATTTTGAGATAAACTGCAATTAAGTTCCTTCAGGGATGAGTTTAAATATTACGTAACCTACTTAAAAGCGTTTGGAATCATTCAAAACAACAACTTAATTTGTCCTAGAGTCGAAAACTTAAAATGACCTCTAGTACGTACAATACGTACGTAGTATAGCAATCGGCAAACCTAACCAAAGGAACCACGCCTACTGAGACATGCATTCGAATGCCCAAAAGGAACTGCGACATCGACCCAGCAGAAGATATGGAGAATGAAGTAAAATTTTCGCGAAGAGTGTATCTGTTTTGAAGCTCTTTACAGATAATACAAAACTTAATATAAGATTATCAAATTACTTTGATTTAATGAAGGATACGAACGAATGTGGAAAGGTGCTCTTATATAAGAAAAGAAGGGATATTATCACTTCTGCAGTACTCTAACTGTCACCGATAGAATAAGCGAAGAAATTAACAACGTTTAACGTGAAGAGGCATTGTTGACCAAGGACATATCCAAAAAAATGTTCAGCTTCGACGCTAGGAGATCATTTCTGGACGAAAATTATATTTTATTTTATTTACATTTAAAGCATATCTGATACTAGTATCTACAAACTCCACTAAGAGAAATAGAGTTAAATGGGGTACATGATTGCCAACTGTGTAATATTGAGGCATATTCTATTGGAGGAATAATAGTGTTAACATTCCTTAAGCTAGTCTGATTTGTTGACAAAGAATGACTAAAGATCAGCAATGATCACAGTGCAGAAGACCGTTTATTGTCATTTTACATACAATTCGTGTTTTTTACGGTAAGATTCATAGTTAGCTTCACTTTTTATACTGAAAGTGATCAGATCATAGAGTCACCGTGGTCTAGTAGGTAGTGTGCTGGCTTATTAGGTCAGACATCAAAACAAAATACAAAAAGTATATTTTCGGCGATTTCTAGCAAAAACTCTGAGAGTAAATAAAATTGCCATGAAAAGTTTCTCAAAAATCTGTCATTCGGAGTCGACTTTAAACGGTCCCTTTAGATCCACTTAACACACAAGACATAAGTAGTATAAGAAACTAGGTCAATAATCCTGACTGAAGTGTTGTAATGACCAATTATGTATGTATGTGATCAGATCATATTATAATTCAACAGGTTTTAATTTTCAAAGCTTAAGATTTGGGCGATCTTTTAACAGAAAATCAGTACTTTAAGTACTTCAACATATGGCGGTAACTGATAAAACCAATATTCATACACATTGAAGACATCAAGTATATGTGCATAATTGTGAAAAAAAACAGTATTTTCAACAGATTTCTCATAATTTTATGAGTAAAGTTAATTTATAAAAAAAAAATCTTTTTCAGTAATATTTGCGAAACACAAAATATTTTTTGTGTAAATATTCACGTAAACAGACAAACAAAAATTGCTTAAATTAAATTAAAAGCAATTCGCCAATTTGAACCAATTAAAGTAAAACGTATTGTTTAAATCGTTCTCTTATCCATTTAAGTTTTATATATTATATTATTGTCATTATTTTTTATTATTTTTTGTTTTTCGTTTTGCTTTAACAAGATACAGATGGACTGAAATTTATGTACACAAACATATATGTACGTATGTAAGTTCATGTGTTTAATGAAGGTAATTTATTTAAAAAACCGCAGACACAAGAGAAGTTTTCAAAAAAAAAAAAAATAAATCAACACTATAATAATTCAAATAAAATAAATTTATCGTATACTCCTATGCACACATCCTACCATACACTGGTCACTGCAATAATTTTTAAAACAGACGCCACATTCAACGCCATCAACGTGAAAATACATGCTGAGCTACATTCTCAAGGATTTGTCTAAAATGCAATGCCCTACCCACGTTTAACATTCAAACGTTAAATTTATTTAAATGCCAACAAAAACAAACGTAGGTGTACAAGTCGTGCTATGTCAGCAACACTGTTCCATGGTTGCCTACATAATTCACCATTTAAACTATAAAATCCAGTGAATTGCTGCAGCAACATGATGTCGCAGTACATCATCAGGGTTTGTATGTATGAAATTGAAACAGAACGAAAAGAATTTTCAATGGTCGGATTAGTATCAAAAACACCGTCACAGTCACCATCCTCGTCATCGTCACCATCATCATCATCATCAACATTATCGGGAGAAAATTATCTCTGAATATAGAACAACTACTGTTGCTGCCGTAGCCTCTGCTACTGGAGCCATAATAAATATTCACCATATCCACCAACATTTCCACTACCACACTGTACGCTTACTAAAACACGTGCGCATTCTAACATCAAACTAACCAGAGTTAACAATTGCAGGGCCTTCATAAAGGCCTTATTAATTATCTAGGCTTATCATTGCCCTAATCTAGTAGGACTTCCTCTCATCAGATATCTGGCTGAAACTCTGAAAGTAAAACAAAAAAATTATCATGAAAAGTTTCTCAAAAATCTATCGTTCGAGATCGACTCCCGCCACTCTAATAATAGTAGATATTTTTTTCTCATTTTACTTTTTCTTCTGGTAAGCAGGCGAACAGACCTATTTTTTTTGCCGCTGAGGGGGTAAATGTATCTAACCGCACCATACAGGAAGTCGTCACTATTCCCCGTATGTGGGGCCCTCACCTCACCTAAATTTCCTCCTCCTCATTTAGACACAAAGGTACCCCCTCCCGAACTGTTGTGGTATTACTTCAAAGTGGCGTCCGTCTAGCCTTTATATCCATATCCGCGTCCGGATTGCGCAACAAAATCCGAGAAGATGTTCAAACATCCATTCGAATTCTATCATCCGAATCAAATTACTCAAATTTCAGCAAGGCCTCAGTGTAACTGGCTATGCTATTCTAATATTCTTCGCTGATCAGAAGTGCGTCGCAGAAGTTTTTGACAGTACAGACGCCCACTTTGGCCTCAAGAATCCGTGTTTCTAAACTCCATCTCTCACAATGATAGAAATTGTGTTCGTAATGGATAGTTTTTCCGCTACTCATAAGCACTCATGCAATTTAGAGTATGAGTGAATCATCAGAATTGAAATTCAACTACTCTGATTCATTGGTACTCGCTACAACATTGATTTATAAGTATAAGTAGCAATGAGTAAGAGTACAATGTTGACATCAAACTCACAGCATTCGAAATGTGTTTGATTCATACGCCTACTCATTCTGATTCATAAATTTAGAAAAATAATTTTAATACTTATAAGTGATTCGAGTGGCTCGAATCATTCATCAAAATTTACAGCCTTTGTTGCTGTTGCATATGCAAACAAAGAAAAAAGGAAAGATAAGACAAGACAACAAGCAAAGCATACACACAATCTTCTTGTGAGTATAGTAGTGTTCGTACACGAATCATACTTTTGTGCTACGTGCATATGTTAAGTAGAGACGAGTCGAAGTCAGTAATATCATGCGTATTGTTAAGTATAAGTACGACGAGTACTTTAAACTTTGAGTATGAGTAGTATGAGTATCATATTAAAATAAGTATGAATGCGTATAAGTATCAGAAATTATAAGTAAGACTCGAATCTACTCATCGTTTTGAATATTCGTTGTTGATCTCTGGTTCGCATCATCATAGATCCAATTTGGTCGTATCATCCTCTCCATTTTAAACAGGTATTTACACAAAATAACCTTGTCCGGATAACAGTTGTTTTAAATAGTAATTAACCTCACCAAATTTCTTCTTAATCCAATGGGTAATATCTGGGAGTAGTTTTGCCACTTTTTTCACTGATTCATTTCTCTTGCCAGTGTGGTGTGGTGTTCGCTTTCTAGCGCATTTTTAAAAAATTTAAAATTTTATTTTCACAATCGACCTTCAATGCCTCTGCTCAGATCTCACTGCCGCACAGTATTCGATTTTTAAATCTAGCTGGCCAAAACCCCCAAAAATTAACTTTAAAAAAGGAAAAAAATTCCATTCAGGTTTTAAAATAGACTATCTAGTTAAGATATTTCTTTATTCATTTTAGTTGAAATCTTACATTGTAAGCTTGTAACGGTAACATGAAAGATGGGTAATATATACTTAAGAAAAATAATTAATTTCGCTCGAAAATAAGTTCATGTGTTTAATGAAGGTAATTTATTTAAAAAACCGCAGACACAAGAGAAGTTTTCAAAAAAATAAAAAATAAATCAACACTATAATAATTCAAATAAAATAAATTTATCGTATACTCCTATGCACACATCCTACCATACACTGGTCACTGCAATAATTTTTAAAACAGACGCCACATTCAACGCCATCAACGTGAAAATACATGCTGAGCTACATTCTCAAGGATTTGTCTAAAATGCAATGCCCTACCCACGTTTAACATTCAAACGTTAAATTTATTTAAATGCCAACAAAAACAAACGTAGGTGTACAAGTCGTGCTATGTCAGCAACACTGTTCCATGGTTGCCTACATAATTCACCATTTAAACTATAAAATCCAGTGAATTGCTGCAGCAACATGATGTCGCAGTACATCATCAGGGTTTGTATGTATGAAATTGAAACAGAACGAAAAGAATTTTCAATGGTCGGATTAGTATCAAAAACACCGTCACAGTCACCATCCTCGTCATCGTCACCATCATCATCATCATCAACATTATCGGGAGAAAATTATCTCTGAATATAGAACAACTACTGTTGCTGCCGTAGCCTCTGCTACTGGAGCCATAATAAATATTCACCATATCCACCAACATTTCCACTACCACACTGTACGCTTACTAAAACACGTGCGCATTCTAACATCAAACTAACCAGAGTTAACAATTGCAGGGCCTTCATAAAGGCCTTATTAATTATCTAGGCTTATCATTGCCCTAATCTAGTAGGACTTCCTCTCATCAGATATCTGGCTGAAACTCTGAAAGTAAAACAAAAAAATTATCATGAAAAGTTTCTCAAAAATCTATCGTTCGAGATCGACTCCCGCCACTCTAATAATAGTAGATATTTTTTTCTCATTTTACTTTTTCTTCTGGTAAGCAGGCGAACAGACCTATTTTTTTTGCCGCTGAGGGGGTAAATGTATCTAACCGCACCATACAGGAAGTCGTCACTATTCCCCGTATGTGGGGCCCTCACCTCACCTAAATTCCTCCTCCTCATTTAGACACAAAGGTACCCCCTCCCGAACTGTTGTGGTATTACTTCAAAGTGGCGTCCGTCTAGCCTTTATATCCATATCCGCGTCCGGATTGCGCAACAAAATCCGAGAAGATGTTCAAACATCCATTCGAATTCTATCATCCGAATCAAATTACTCAAATTTCAGCAAGGCCTCAGTGTAACTGGCTATGCTATTCTAATATTCTTCGCTGATCAGAAGTGCGTCGCAGAAGTTTTTGACAGTACAGACGCCCACTTTGGCCTCAAGAATCCGTGTTTCTAAACTCCATCTCTCACAATGATAGAAATTGTGTTCGTAATGGATAGTTTTTCCGCTACTCATAAGCACTCATGCAATTTAGAGTATGAGTGAATCATCAGAATTGAAATTCAACTACTCTGATTCATTGGTACTCGCTACAACATTGATTTATAAGTATAAGTAGCAATGAGTAAGAGTACAATGTTGACATCAAACTCACAGCATTCGAAATGTGTTTGATTCATACGCCTACTCATTCTGATTCATAAATTTAGAAAAATAATTTTAATACTTATAAGTGATTCGAGTGGCTCGAATCATTCATCAAAATTTACAGCCTTTGTTGCTGTTGCATATGCAAACAAAGAAAAAAGGAAAGATAAGACAAGACAACAAGCAAAGCATACACACAATCTTCTTGTGAGTATAGTAGTGTTCGTACACGAATCATACTTTTGTGCTACGTGCATATGTTAAGTAGAGACGAGTCGAAGTCAGTAATATCATGCGTATTGTTAAGTATAAGTACGACGAGTACTTTAAACTTTGAGTATGAGTAGTATGAGTATCATATTAAAATAAGTATGAATGCGTATAAGTATCAGAAATTATAAGTAAGACTCGAATCTACTCATCGTTTTGAATATTCGTTGTTGATCTCTGGTTCGCATCATCATAGATCCAATTTGGTCGTATCATCCTCTCCATTTTAAACAGGTATTTACACAAAATAACCTTGTCCATCTAACATTTAATAACAACAGTAATGTTACTCAACTATAACCCCTATACTCTTTGTCCTTGCAGAAGTAAGTGAGTTATCCACAGACTTGAGGCTTCTTCTCTATTCACTGGGTCATTACTCTATTCTTTATTTGCCAATTGACCTATAAAACGGTAAAAAACATTCGAGAGCTTAATATTTGCTGTCTTAAATCGCCCTTGGAGAACAAACGAAGTACTACCCTGGATAACTTATTATCGCATTGTGGGTCATTAAACTTTATATTTTTCTATATCATAGGATAATGCTGGCCTTAAGGGTGGAATAATATATGTTTGGGTGTGAAGCACATCCGAAATGTCCAAATTCCAATATTCTATCATATAAATCAGGTTGAATTGAATCCATGTCAGAGGTTATATTGACTTTTAGAACCGTTCTGGTTTGTGGCTAAACTCCACAGCTGTGACTTAAGAAAACGCCACAACAAAGGTGTAATGGTACATATCGCCTTTGGCAGTTATCGCGACCTGTTAATGTTACATCATCCGACTCAAGCCAAATAAGTTATTCACATCGACCTATAGTGCTCGTTGTTACCAAAGATATATGAACCAATGACGCCGCCAGCTTACAATTGAACGCATTGGACATTTTTGAATCTCATTTGTAGATAATAAAATGAGTTTCATCGCTGAAGATAATTTTTCCATAAATCCATTAGAATCCCAGAATACCCTTCTTTATTAAAATAATTTCATTATTTGCACAGGTTTTTGAGTGTTCGTTCATAGTGAATTGGCAACTGCTGCTGATAAAACTGA